>JABUQX010040158.1:10000-15000 GCA_015478945.1 Trachelipus rathkii
CCTCCCCCACTCATATCACTATAACACCCCTATATATAATATATATATTATAAACCACTATACCTTTTTTTTTAATTTTATAAAATAAATAATAAATAATTTTTTTTTTTAATCTGTTTACTTCCTTATAAACCCTTATCCCTTTCCATACCCCTACCTCCATATACTACTCATATCATACTACTCACTTACCTACTACTACCCATCACCCTATATTATATATATATATAATATATATCATATATATATATATATATATATATATATATATATATCATATACAAATACCTCACTCACCCTATACCTACTACTCCACATCCACTACTCATATACTATATTATATATATATATATATATATATATTATATAATTATATATCCCTATCATATATATATATATAATATATATATATATATATATATATTATATATTTATATTATATATATATATTATATATATATAATATATATATATACTATATATATATATATATATATATATATATATATATAACCTCTATAATACCTCCCTATACATATACCTACCTACTATATATTACCCTATATATTATATATGATAATACTATACCTATATACTCACTATCCACATACCCCTCCACTATACCTCCATACCCTACCCATACTATACTACTACTCCACCCCTACTATATTATATATATCTATATTATACTCATATACTATATACTATATATATATTTATATAACTATATATATCACTATATATATTATTATTATTTTAGATATATAAATTAATAAATATATACTATATATATATATATATATATATACCTATATATATTATATATATATATATATATATATATTATATATATATTATATATAATATATATAACTATAATATATATATAAATGTTATATATAATAAATATATACCCTACCTCACCTCCCCCACTCACTCTCTCACCCCCCACCCTACCTACTACTCATTACAATACTATATACCCCCCTACTATATATATCACCTATATATATACCAACCCCCCACTCCCACCTACTCCCCTCCACCCTCACTCACCTCACCTCCTACCACCCCTATCCCACCCCCCTACATTATATATAATATTATATATATAATATATGCTACTACTCTACTACCGATAAATATAATATATATAATTATATATATATAAATATATCATATACTATATATATATACTAATTCATATATATATATATATGATATATATATCATACTATATACCTCGTACCCCCTACTACTATAACCCCCCTTACTCCCCACCCCTACCCCTACCCTACCCCTCTCACCTACTATACCCCCCTATATCATATCACCCCTATAGTATATATATATATATATACCCCCTACTAATATCCCTCACTCCTACCCTACACCCTCACCCCTATATACCTATATACCTACCCCCCTCCACCCTCACCCCTTCCACAACTACCCCCTCACTCCCACCCTACCCCTCACTCACCTCCCTCCCCCCCTCTCCCACTACCTCACCCCCCCGTCCACTCAATCCATCGAGCTACTACTCCACACCTCACCCCTATATCAACCTCATATACCTACTATTATCTCATATACCTACCTCCCACTACCACAACCTACCTAATACCTATCATATACATCCACCTACCTACCCTCCATATATACGGATATATACTATATATATATTATAATATATAATATATATATATATATATATATATACTATATACCTATATACCCCTCCCTCATACCCTCCACATCATACCTACTTATATAATATCATCCCAAAACTATTTTGAACACTTACCCCGCACACTCATATGCCCCACAACATACTGTCTGAAAGAAATAGCAATCCAAAAATCTCAACTTTAAATACTACACCCTCCATTACTCACACTCATCTAGAGCTGACATGGATGCTGACCTCCCGCACAAACCTCCACCCCCACTCCGAATCACCACAGTTTTGACAACTCCAATATCTCATAAACCTTAAACACCCATCAATCAATAATAATAATAACTCACCTTACGCACCTCACGCATTTGCAATCACCATCCGCACTACAAATAACCACAATAATCAAGCCCAATCATACTCGCGGTGAGGTGCAACTTGACCACCCCTACCATACACACACACTCCACCACCTCCACCACTAACTCACCACACCCCCACCATCCACATCCACACCCTACCACTAATCAATAACTAATAATACACTACACCCCTTAATAACCTCGATAATCCCCATCAACTCAGTAATCCAGCTCACATCACATCAACTACCCAAATCACATCAAATAATAATAACCTCAATAATAATAACTAATAATAATAATAATAATAATCAATAATAACTATCATAATAACGCAACTCCCAACCCTCACCACTCCCACTCCCCTTAATCCACACTAATCACCATCCAAATCCCAACTCAATAATTTAATAATCACCATATACATAATAATAATATTCAAAAAATAATATAATCAATAATAATAATAATAATAATTAATATAATAATAATAAAATAATAATAATAATAATGAATAATAAATAATTAATAATAATAATAATAATAATAATAATAAATAATAATAACATAATAATTAATAATAATATATAAAAAATTAATTAATAATAATAATAATAATAATATAAAAATAAATAATAATCAACTAACTACAATAATAATACATAATAATAATACATAATAATACATAATAATATTAATACATAACTAATAATAATTAATAATAATCAATTACATAATAATAATAATTAATAATAATAATAATAATAATAATAATAATAATAATAATAATAATAATAATAATAATAATAATAATAATAATAATAATAATAATAATAATAATAATAATAATAATAAACTAATAATAATAATAATAACAACTTTATAAAATTAATTAATAATAATAAATAACAATAAAAACATCGTTTCAATAATAAGCAAAAATTCAAGCTTTAACTCCCACTTTCCCATAAAGTATCGGTTTACAAATCAATAAAGTGCCCACCTATTTTACATTTCCATGTACCAAATATTCACCGACGCTGACATGTCAGACTGTGACAAGAAAAAAAGGGAAAAAAAATATAAAGATAAAAATTTTTACTCATGAAAAATGGTTTGTCCATTTAATTAAACCCTTTGTTGTATTCAGACCGTAATTTTCTCTGCCTCTCAATTGAAGTCAGTAATGATTCACATTTTACTCCCTTACCACTCATTGACGCTGCCCTACCCCTCACTCTCTCTCTCTCCTCTCACTCACTCGCCTCCCTACCCTCACCCTCACCCTACTCCACCTCACCCCTACCCTCACTCACACTATCACTACTACTCACTACCCCCCCCTCCCCCCCCTCACCCCTCACTACTCACTCCTCACTCTCACCCTCACCTCACTCACTACTCACTCACTCCTCACCTCACTCACCCTCTACCTCACCCTCACTCACCTACTACTCACCTCACTACTATATATATAGTTACTACCACTCACTACTACCACCCTCCCTCTATATATATATCACTCATACCCACCTCACTACCTCTACCCTCACGTCACCTCACCCACTCACTCTTACTACTCCACCTGCCTCACTACCCCTCACCCCCATAGTCCACTACCTATACTATCTACCCCCCCCCCCTCTCATCACCCCCCCCCTACCTCCACTACCCCCCCCCTCACCCCCCCCTCACCCATCATCACCCCCCCCAATATACAACATAGCGTATAGTAGTAAGTGAGACTATAGTATATATATATTTACAGTATTGACGTAGTATATATATATATATATATATATATATATATATATATATATATATATAGGGGAGGGGAAAGAGCGTGTTTTATATGTCAGAGTAGTACAAAAGTAGTTGATCCTTCACCTTTTCGGCTGTTATAATGTTTGATGTATTAGGTGTTCTAATGAAAGTTACTTGCCCTATAATTGCCAACCCAACATGTCGATATGGGCAATTACATGAAGAATTTTTGTTTCGGTTTGTAAATAATGGATGAGTGTTGAGGAGAGACACAGTCTATCATTCTAAGAGCTTTATTTTGTACTACTTCTATTTTTTTTGGCATATTAGACTGTGATATTGCTGGTGCCCAGGCTGGTGATGCGTTGTTTTAGAAAGGCCGGAGGTACCGCCTTAAAACTATCGTCAGGGTTTCTTTTTTTTTTGCCAAAATTTATTCCGGTTAATGTTTTCATCGTATTTAACTTATGTGTGGCTCTAGAGGTAATATTGTTTATGTGAGGGGTGAACGTCATGTGTGTATCGAAGGTTAAGACCAGAATAGTGAATTGTTTCTTAAGAGGAAGTTTAATGTTTGAAAGAAACACAGTTAGATGGGTATTGGATTCTCTTTTATCTGGTGTAAGTAAAGTAGTGTAATAGAGAATTTTTGAGGGGATACAGTTATTCTATTTGTTGATAGCCATTGTTCAAGTAGGTTTATATATATATATAAAAAAAAAATTTAAATTAAAAGTTCACACCTCACGGGCATAGCCCTATTCAAGGAGGGGAACTTCTCTAGGTAATTTCTACCTAGGATCCGAACTAGGATTCGATATTGCTGTAGTTCTGCTCTTGTTGTATTTATACAGGATTTTAGGCTGTGATTGTTAGATCGTATGCATAGCTGTTGATTTTTAGAGATGGGGTTGTGAGTCATGTAGGTCATGTAGGGGGGGTGTAGGTCATGCATAAAAGGATTGAAAAGTGTTGGTGATAGAATGGCACTTTGGGAAGGGACTCCATTATATAATTTGTGTGGCGTTCATGTATGACTATAGCAGAACCTCCGAAAAAGATGTAAGCAATTATATTCTTGTTATTGACCTATATTTCTGTATTTAATATTTTATCTATTAAGAAGTGGCCTGAAACTATTTCAAAAACCTTGTTTATGTCTATAGCTACTAGAAGAGCACGTTTGGGGGGTA
>JABUQX010040159.1:2500-22500 GCA_015478945.1 Trachelipus rathkii
TAGAGAGGAGATTTGTAGAAGTTGGCTTTTTTTTTTTAAAGAAATTGATTTTGCAGGTAGAGACGACCCCACCGGAAATTCTATCCAGATCAGCGATAATAGAATCGAAAGGAAAGCTATAGACGAGAGGCAATTCTAGAAGTTAACAAGAGGGAGCAGAATTGAAATGAGTTATAAAATGAAGGTCGAGTCATTCGGCATAACGAGTGGATAGGGTTAATTGTGAGGTAGAAGATTCATTAATGAAATTTGGAACAAAAGTAGGAGATAGACAGAACCTGAGGAACACCATTTGTGACAGAAAAAGAAGCGTACCCATCAACAACAGCCGATATTTTGTGATTTGAAAGAAAACTAGACTTAAGTAAGCAAAGAGAAGGAAACCCAAAGGAGGGGAGCTTGAGAGCAGTGACGCTTGTCATACCCGGTCAAATGCCTTGTGATATGTCAAGCCCCACCACGCAAGTTCTCGTAGTTCCTGAGGCGGGAAAACCATTAAATCAGTTAATTAGGAAAAGTAATCGCATAGACCTCGAGCTCGAAAGCCTGACTGGGCTATCGAAAGAAGTGAATGAGATCCAGATGATCTAAGAAATGAGAGTTGAGAAAGGTTTCAAAGATCTTACATAGATCACAAGTAGAGGCATAGTCGATAGTTAGCAAGACAGACGGCTTCCTTTTTTTACCGAACAGGTTGACATGATTCGTCTTCAACACTGAGGGAAAGTATTAGATTGACGAAAGCACACTACCATCAAAATCGGCGAGAACTTGCATCCGGCCACCGCCTTCCTAACGTTCACAGATTTCAGGAGCCCATTGACACAATCAAATGTAATCACAGGCAATATGCATAGGACACCTGAAGAAAGGAGGAGGAGAGGAGAGGAGTTCCAGAATCGTCAGCTTGAGTTAGAGGTAAAATGGAGGCCAAGAGATTTCCTTTTCAGTTGAAGAATTAGCAACAGAACAAAACAGATCGAATAAGAGAGAAAAAGATTTACAAAGTTGTTAGAAGATTTTTAGCAAGAGGCAGAAGATTATATCAGTAGGGAATCAGGAAGTTAGCGCACTTTCATTTGATGAAAGCCCCCTTTGCTCGACGAAGAGTATCCCTGCAACGATTTCTAGGCTGAATGAAAAAGAGTGATAAGAGAACGAGAATTTTTTCACCCCCGACGATACGCACTTTCTCTAGCCTGAATGACCAGAGCAAGCACCGTCGAACCATGGATTATGAGGAGAGAAAGATTTAGTCGAAGAAGGATGAACCTTCATACCATCAACGATTACAGCTCCATCCTTATTCGGCGGAAGCCGAAGCGTCACCAGAGTCAAAGAAGTCATTCCAATTTATAGCTAGCGTAGAAGAGACGCAAGGCCCCACAATCGGCGATCAAAGTGCCAGAAAAACGTATAAAATATCATTATTAATATTAATAATATATATATATATATATATATAATATAATATATATTAAATATATATATTATATATATTATAATATATATATTATATATATTATATATATATATTATATATATAATAATATATAATATATAATATAACTATATAATAGTATATATATATATATACTTAATATATATAATATATATATATATAATATCCAGAATCGCAAATTCATAAATTACAATTATTCCCAACTCCCATGATAAGAATGCCAAAAAATATTATTTATATGCATTTAATCAAATGTAGAAACCATATCCCACATCCTCGATTTTCAAAAGAGGATGCGATGGTTGAGGTTAATGCGATCCGGATGTGCCGTTAATTGAGCAGCGGTGCGGAATGCGGATGCGGATGCAATTTCAAGGGGCGGATGTCCGCAATGCGATTGCGGATGCGAATTCATGTTCCATCAACAATATATTATATACATATATTATTATATATATATATATATATATCATATATAATATATATATATTATATAATATATATAAATATATATATATATATATATACTATATATAAGTAATATATATATTAACATGCAACTACAATCATGCATAAAATGGCCCGTGACCTTGTGTGCTTTGAAAGCTATAAACAATTCAATATATATATATATATTAATATATGATATATATATATATATAATATATATATATAATATATAATAATTATATATATATTATATATATAAATATATATATATATATATATTATATATATATAATATTATTATATATATAATATTTATATATAACTTATATTATATAACTATATTATGGGTTTACAGACTCTAATTGATATTGTGTTGAATAGCCAATTCCAAATTCAACTTATAAAAAGTTTTGAATTTAGAAAATGTAAATTAAATATACCTAAGGCACTGTAGACTAAAACCTCCAAACGCTAGTTTACAGTTTCAAGTTCACAGATAAATTATGAAAAACGACGGTCACTGTGACGGTCATTAGTCAGAAAGCCAAACACACCTAAACAATTTAAGTTTATACAATAGGAAAAAAATATGTCACCGCATTTATTCAAGGGAAGTTCTAATACGTTTGTAACTCGTGTGTGTGACAAGGTTTTGTACAGGAATTACAATTGAAACACCTATAATTTAAAATTATAATTCGAATCGAATGTGCCAACACTTCTTACTACAAAGTAAAATTAGGAACCAGATAAAACGTGAAGAGTCCACATTCAAAAAATGTTTCAGTAAAAATAGTAAAAAGTTAAAAAATAGGGTAGCCATCAAAGTAGTATCAATATGAAACATGTTAAAGTAATAAATAATTAGCCAGCTTGGATAAGCAACTATATGAACATGTTAAAAAAAAATAATTAGCATATCTTAGTAAGTAGTTATATGAACATGTTAAAAGTATTAATTGAGCCATCATTTTTAGAGTAGCTTATATAAAATGTTAAAAGTAATATAATGTAGCCATCTTGTAAGCAACTGTATTGAACATGTTGAAAGTAAAATAATTAGTAGCCATCTTACAACTCTTAGAAACATTTACAAGATAGATATAATTAGACCATCTATAGTAA
This sequence comes from Trachelipus rathkii, assembly GCA_015478945.1. Lineage (NCBI taxonomy): Eukaryota > Metazoa > Arthropoda > Malacostraca > Isopoda > Trachelipodidae > Trachelipus > Trachelipus rathkii. Next base: position 5,538 of record JABUQX010040159.1, read on the forward strand.
GCAACTATTACTAAAATATATTAAAGTAAAAAATAATGTTAGCCTTTCTTAGTAACTATATAAAACATGTTAAAGTAAAATCCTGAGCCATTAGAAACTATATAAAACATGCTTAAAAGTAAAAATAAGTAGCCATCTAGTAAGTAGCTATATCAATGTGTAAAATTGTCTTTAACTTAATTATCTCGCCTAGTGATTTACTGCTAAATGTACCGATTCGTTATGCCAATTTCTTCGCAATGAACAGTGGATTTATGTCTACATTCTAATACACTACGACAGCCGTATGTTGCCTGACACACTGCACAGGTTCAAATAATATATTATCGCTATATGCCAGCGTTGAACGAGCTAAATCAACATATAGTAATATCCTGAATTACTATAGAATTCGCAAGCTAAAAGCTCGTCCACACATAAGCCGGCGATTATACATCTTCAAGCCGATATGCCGAAGCCAAATAGTGTATGTGTGAAACCCCTTTTGTGCCGTTCAAAATTCGGAAAACGGCCCAATCAGAATGAACGTATAAGAAAAATTAAGTAAGATATATTGCCAGAGCACCATTTCTCACAGGGAAAATAATAGACCGACATTAATATCATAGCATTTATAACAAGATATCCACACCTCTTAATATTATTACTGATGGGGGGGAGGGGAGAAAGAATCTTATCTAAATTTTGTTGAATTCGTAATTACCCATAATATTATTTTCGATTATTTAATTCTACTTTTTTATGTTGCTTTTTAAAATTAACGATACGAATATAATTGTATGATTTTAAGATTTTAAAATTAATTATTAAAAAAAATAAAGCATATCCCTTGAAAATGTCCAACGTATGGAGAAAGCTTAGGGAGTAGTAGGAATACATTTTCCACGTGTGGTCATTTTACCACATCTCCCAGGAAGCCTACCTGAGCCTATTTTTGAGCCCAATTTTACTTTTGACCTTTTTGACCTGACACTTTTTGGCTTGATCTTTGAGCCCAAATTTTTACCTGACCTTGACCTTTGTGGGCCTTTACCTTTTTGGGCCACCTTTGGGCCATTACCCTTTTTGGACTTTACCTTTTTTCGACAACCCTTCCGTCTTCCATGGGATAATTTTTGGCCCACGGTATTTTCGCAACCCTAATTTTTGAGAACCCTAATTTTTTGAGAACCCTAAATTTTTTGCAACCCTTAATTTTTTGGCCAGCCCTAAATTTTTTGCACCCTAATTTTTTTGGCACCCCTAATTTTTTGGCAACCCTTAATTTGGCAACCCTTCGAAGAAGAAAAAACGTTGCGCCAAAACCGGTCGTTCAGCAACCGTGACGTATTGCCCATATTTACGCCCGCTCAATTTTTTCGACCAATGGGTCATTTGCCCAACGGTAATTATTTGGATACCCTTTGATCTTCGTGGGTTGCATTTTTGCCCAACGTTAGATTTTTGTTACCCTTTGTTTCCATGGGCAATTTTGACCCACGGTAATTTGTTGTCCCTTTGGTATTCCATGGGTCATTTTTGCCCACGCCAATTTTTTGCCCTCCTTTTAGGGGCTTAGCCCTATTTTGATGTCTTTACCTTGTATTGACCATGATATCGGCTTTAACTTGACCAGTATACCATGTCAAATTTGACCCACCGTAAGATATTTTTTGATCCTTCCTTAGGGCTAGCCCTTTTGATGTCTTAACCTTGTTTGACCATGATATTTCAGCCTTGTCCCTGTCATGATACCATGGTCAATTTTGACCCACGCCCAAATTGATGCTTGATGGTTGCCCAATCACCGTAAGAAGTATCTAGGGATGTACTATTAGTGTTCTATGAGTATTAGATGAGTGCCAGTGAGTGCCAGGTGAGTGCCCAGTGAGTGCAAAGTGAGTGCCAATGAGTGCCAAGTGAGCGCCAATGAGTGCCAAGTGAGTGCACATAGTGCCAAGATGCCCACTGAGTGCCCCTTTTTCAAGCCTTTTCTAGCTCCCTAGCCTAGAATAGCCCTAATATGGTGTCTACCCCTAGCGTAATAAAGGTATGGGAGGAATCGATTGGTTTATATTACAAGTTGCTAGGATGCTTTCATACTATGAGTTAGTCTTTTTATAACACTTATAGCACTTACACTCGCTATAGACACTTACACTAGCCTATTATACCACTTACACTCACAGCACAGGTACACTTACCTTACACTCACCCACTCGAAGACTCCAAATATTGTTTGCCTCATCTTGGAGTGACCATCTCTGATGAAGTCATCTTCGATACCACCTATATTGATGTTCATATTTGATGACTCATCTTTTGTCTACCTCTATCATTAAGCTGCCCCAACAGCCGCAAAACCCTTCCCCAGAAAAGGATGAGGCCCCTCCGCAGGTTGCGACCGCTGCGCCGAATGAAAAATCATAATATACTATAGTCATTCATTTTTATTCAAATATTAAACATTTCAAAGAATTCTTTTCAAATAATACTATGAGTCTCATTTTATTTCATTACTTAAACAATTTTTTATAAAACATTTTTCGCCCCGAACCTAAATGAACTCATTACAGACCTATTAATTAACACATATATTTATTAACATTATTTTTACTAAATTTTTTACTTAAACTTTTTAATTAATAAATTTTAAAACAATTGTATGTAGAAGAAAAAAACCAGGTATCTGAAAATAACATTTTATTTTACTACAATCGTACGAAATTTTATTAAAAACATTAACATTACATACCTTAAAGCCAGTAAATCAGTAAATTCAATAAAGTGTAACCTAACACCAAGGGCGGATTAGTATGCTTTTGTTTTACTGCTTTTACTGCTTTTAACTCATGTTTACTGCTTTAACTTTCTGCTTTATTGCTTTAACTCATGTACTGCTTTAACTTTCTGCTTACTGCTTTAACTTTCTGTTTACTGCTTTAACTTTTGTTTTACTGCTTTAACTCAATTATTTATTAACGTATATCGTTTTACTGCTTTAACGCACATATTTATTAACATTACTACTTAAAGCAGTAAATCAGTAAATACAATAGAGGTCTTACCTCATACACCTAGGGGAATTAGAAAATAGTTTGTTTTTACTGCTTTAGTGCATTCTAACTCAATGTTTACTGCTTTAACATGTTTTTTACTGCTTTAACTCATATGTTTACTGCTTTAACTCAGCATATTCATTAAACATTACATACCTTAAATGCAGTAAATCAGGCTAAATCAAATAGAGGGTGACCATAACACAAGGGGGATTAGTATGCTTTTGTTGACTGCTTACTGCTTTACTCATGCTCTTATGCTTTAACTTGCTTACTGCATTATTTCGCTTTTACTGCTTTACTTCTCTGCTATTACTGTTTTAACTTTGCCTTATGCTTTAACTTCACTATATTTATAAACATTATGTTTTATTTTGTTTTAATCTTTTATTTATTTTTATTATTATTTTTATTTACCTGTATTTTTATTATTATTTTATTTTATTTTATTGTTTTTATTTAAAAACATAGTTTTTTTTTTTTTATTTTTTTCTTATTTACTTCATGCCTATTGTTATATATTTAAACACACCATATCACACACACACCACACACACACACCACACACACACGCACACAACACACACTACACTTATACACACATTTCACTATCGACATATATACAACATTCACTATGACACTTACATATTACCCATAGACACTTACAATTTACACTTATTACACATGCGTCACAACACACACGCACACAACTTAAAACACTTATACACACATTCACTATGATACTTATACACACTTTCACTATGAACTTACATTTGTCCATAGACACTTACATTTACACTACACTCACACACAGATTACTTACACTCACACAATTACTTTACACTCACACAGATTTTCTTACACTCACACACAGATTTACTTACACACCACAAGGATACTTACACTTTGACACAGATTTACACACACACACACACCACACACCCACACAGCGTTTTAATCAAATTTACTTTAAACATGAATGGAATAAATAAGTAATAATATTACTCATTCAAATAGATAACTAAATTATTTCAAGTTTGCTTAAAACTTCTATAATAAATCAATCAGTATCTTTGAACAAAGAATTTATTATTTAACTGTATATAGCTTTTTTGTTTATAAACTTTATAACTTCAAGTTTTAAAATAACTTTTTACTTAAAATTTTTATGAAATTTTATTTAAAAAACATATTATTACGTACCTAAGCATAAAATCAGTAATCCAGTAAGGACGAGCCCCTAGCACCCCCTCACATCAAGCTATTGCACGTTTTCGCTTCTATTGACTTACTGCTTTATACATCCATCTTTATCCATGAATAAGCTATTAAATAACAAAATTAAGTTCTGCTATTAACTTTGATAAACTTAGCATTATTATTAACAACATTCTTAACTTTTTAATTTAAAAATAACAATTATTCACTTACATTTATATTATTCACTCGATGTTATCAAAAAATTTTCAAAGTTTTTAAATAATTCGGGTTTCTTTATTATTATTATTATTACTATGTACATTGACAATCCACACGAGAAAACACAACAACCCGCGACTGTTACAGATACAGCAAACTGACCTTCTCTCTGTAAAATGTTTGAAAATAACTACTTTAGCTTAAATATCTAGGATTAATCCTTTTGTGTAACCCGGGCGATTTAAGGCCTAATTTGCAGGTCAAAATATATTCAAACTGACCTTTTCTGTAAATGTGGTGCAATAACTACGTTAGCCCTAAATGTTATTCCTAAATTTAGGATAAGCCTTTATGTAGACGGGCTAATTCATCTTCCTTCCCCCCCCCCCCCTCCCCTCTCAACCCTCCCTATACCAGGTCAAAACGGTAATTCCGTATAGACAAGAATCATTGTATTATTCATTTTGTATAATATATTTCAACATGAAAACATGTTGGATCGTCAGATCCTTGTAAGCAGGCTAAAAAAGCGAAATGTTTCCATACTATGTGATTGGACTCGGGGTTAATCCTTATCTCTATATGACCTCGTATGTGATTGTCGAGAATTATTTTATCGCTAGTCTTATGAAAATTAACTTTGTTCTTTAAACTTGTATTAGAGCAGGTGTGTGTTTTATTATCTTTTAGACCCAAACTCATCTTTTTAAAATCATAGTCATTTTAGCTGTTAAGCGGTGCCCAAGTTATCCTGCATTCGTATTAAAAGTGTTTTATTTTTACTAAGTGTATATCATATTTATAATAAATACTTACTTACATTTATGAAAATGCTTACACACCCAAAACAAAAGCAAAAGGCATGGGGAGTGTGGCAGCCCTTGCGCGGTGGCGCTTCATGCTAGCCCTGATGGTTAGTTTATAGAAACTAGTTGGAATTAAATATATCTGATTCTAGTGAAATTAATAATTATTCCTCAATGTAAGTATTTATTATAAATATGATATACACTTAGTAAAAATAAAACACTTTTAATACGAATCAGATAACTTGTGCACCGCTTAACAGCTAAAATGACTATGATTTTAAAATGAGTTTGGTCTAAAAGATAATAAAACACACACCTGCTCAAATACAAGTTTTAAAGAACAAAGTTAATTTTCAAAAGACGATAAATAATTCTCGACCATCACATACGAGGTCAATATAAGAGATAAGGATTACCCCGACCAATCACAGGTAAGGAAAACATTTCCTTTTTACCAGCTTAAAGGATCTTCCGCATTCAACATGTTCAGTTTGAAATATATTTATAAAAATAATAATAAACAATGATCATGTCTATACGGGGAATACCTTTTGACCTGCGTGATTAGGATTAAATATAGCCCGTCTAATACAAAAAGGCATTATCTAAGAATTTTAGGCCTGAACATTTAGGCCTAACGTAGTTATGTTGCACCAAATTTTACAGGAAAAAGCGTTCAGTTTTGAAAATATATTTGAACCTGCGAATTAGCTTAAATCGCCCCGCGGTTTACAAAAGGATTATCCTAAATTTAGACCTAAAGTAGTTATTCTCAACACATTTTACAAGAGAGAGCGTCAGCTTTCTATCTGTAAGCAGTGCGCGGGTTTGTTGTAGTTTTTCGTGATGGATTGTAGTCAATCTGTACATAGATTTAATAATAATAATATAAGAAAACCCGAATTATTAAAAACTTGAAATATTTTAGATAAACATCGATTGAGTGAAAATATAAATGTAAGCTAATAATTGTATTTTAATAAAAACTCTTAGAATGATTTTAATAAAATACAGTTATGTAGCAGAGCAGAACTTATTTGTCATTTGATACTTATCTACATGGATTAAAGATGATGTAAGCAGTTAAGTACAACTAGAACAAACGTGGCATACTTGATGTAGAGGGTGCTAGGGCTGTCCTTACTGATTTACTGATTTATTGCTTTAAGGTACGAAAAAAATATATTGTTTAAAAAATTTCATAAAATTTTAGTAAAAGTTATTGTAAAACTTGATAGTTATTAAGAATTATAAACAAATTTAATAACAGTTAATAATAAATTCTTTGTTCAAAGATCATGATTGATTTATTATATGAAGTTTTAAGAACTTTGAAATAATTTAGTATATTTGAATGAATGAGTAATAAAAATGTACGTGTTTAATTAAAACATATAATGTTTTAATAAATTTACGTTATATGTGTAAGTGTGTGTGTTGTGTGTGTATGTGTGTAAATTGTGTGTGGCTGTAAGTAAATCTGTGTGTGTGTAAGTAAATCTGTGTGTGACGTGTAAGTAAATCTGTGTTTGAGTGTAATTAAATCTGTGTGAGTGATGTAAGTAAATCTGTGTGTGAGTGCTAAGTGGTAAATGTAAGTGTCTTATGGACAAATGTTAAAGTGTCATAGTGAACTGTTGTTATAAGTACATCAGTGAATGTGTAGTATAAGTGTAAGTGTATGTGTGCGTGCTTGTGTGTGACACGCATGTTCTATAGTGGTAAATGATAAGTTGTCTATGCGGTAAATGTTAAGTGTCATAGTGAAATGCTGTGTGTAAGTGTCATAGTGAATGTGTGCTCTAAATAATGATGTGTGCGCATGTCTGTGTTTGTGTGTGTGTGTGTGTGTGGTATGACTGTGTTCTGTGTGTGTTAAATAACAATAGGCATGAAGTAAATAACACTAAGTATAATAAAAATAATAAAAAAAGAATAAAAAAATAAATAATAAAAAAATAAGTAAATAAAATAATAATAAAAATTAAATTAAAAAGGTATAAAACAAATAAAAAACATAATGTTAATAAATATATTAGTTAAAGCAGTAAAGCAGAAAGTTAAACAGTAAGCAGAAAGTTAAAGCAGTAAAGCAGAAATTTAAAGCAGTAAAGCAGAAAGTTTAAAGCAGTAAAACATGAGTTAAAGCAGTAAAGCAGTAAAACAAAAGCATTTACTAAATCCCCCCTTAGCTGTTTTTTTTAGGTTTTTCCAGCCACCCTTTTTATTTGATTTTACTTTTGAAATTCTTACTGATGATCTCTGTAAGTTAATAATGTATTATGTATTAAAGCAAATAAACAATGTGCATACTGCCAAAAGCAACATCCGTACTTAACTCGGTTTCACATGAGTTAAAGCCAGTAAAGCAGTAAAACAAAAGCAATACTAATTCCCCCCTAGATGTGATAGGTATACACCTCTATTGATTTACCTTGATTGACTGCTTTAAGGTATGTATGTTAATAAATATGTGAGTTAAACAGTAAAAAATAAGTTCAAAACAGTAAAACCTGAGATTAAAGCCAGTAAACAGAAAGTTAAATCAGTAAAACAGAAAGGTAAAGCAGTTTTAAAGCAGAAAGTTAAAGCCAGTAAACATTGATATGAGTTAAAAAAGTAAAGCAGAAAGTTAAAGCAGAAAAAACAATGAGTATAAAGCAGTAAAGCAGTAAAACAAAAAGCATTACTAATCCCTCTTGGGTTAGTTACACCTTTATTGATTTCACTGATTTACTGCCCTTTAAGGTATAAATAAAATGTTTTATAATAAAAATTTCGTACAGTTGTAATAAAATAAAATGTTTATTTATCAGACACTCTGTTTTTTTCTTATTTACATACACTTTCTTAAAACGTTTATCATATAAACGTATTATGTAAGACGTATACGTAAAAAATAATGTTAACTAAATATATGCTGCTTAAAAATAGGTCATGCTATCATGAGTACAGTTTTACGTTCGCGAAAATGTTTTTAATAAAAATGTTTAAGTATGAAATAAAAATTAATGACTCATAGTATATATTTGAAAAGAAATTCGTTGAAATGTTTAAGTATGAAATTAAAATGAATGACTCATAAGTAGTATCATATACTTTTTCATTCGCGCAGCGGGTTTCGCACCTGCGGGAAGCGGGGCCCTCCATGTTCCTTGTGGGGAGGGTTTTTTTCGCGGCCTGTTGGCACTCAGCTTATGATCCAGAGTAGACAAAAGATTGAGTCATCAAATGAATCATCAATATAGTGGTATCACAAGATGACTTCATCAGAGATGAGTCATCAAAGATGATGGCAAACAAAATTAGTTCGAGGGTGGGAGTGAAGTGTAACGTGTACTCTGTGCCCGTGTGATGTGAAGTGTATAAGGCTATGTGTAAGTGTTATAGCAGAGTGTAAGCTAGCTTAATAGTTGTTAGAAAAAGACTAACTCATAGTAGGAAGCATCCCAGCAACTTTTAATATACACCAATCGATTCCTCATTACCTTATTACCTAGGGTAGACACCCATATTAGCGCGTTATTCTAGGCTCAGGGGAGGCTAGAAAGCTTGAAAAAAGTGGCCACTATGGGGGCACTCACTTGGCCACTATTGTGGCCACTCATTGGGCACTCATCGGCACTCACTTGGCACCATTGGCACTCACTTTGGCACTTCATTGCACTCACCTGGCCACTCACCATGGCACTCATCTTAATACTCATAGAACACTAATAGAACATCACTAGATACTTTACGTGATTGGGAACCATCAAGCCCATCAAGTAGCAGCTGGGCAAAATTGACCCATGGTACATGACAGGGACAAGGCTGAAATATCATGGTCAAACAGGGTTAAGACATCAAAAAAGGGCTAAGCCGCCTTAGAGGAAGGACAAAAAATTTACCGTGGTCAAATTTGACCATGAGTATTATGGCCAAGGTTAAAGCCGAAATAATCATTGGCAAACAAGGTAAGCACAGAAAGAAGTTAGGCTAAGCCCGCTTAAAGGAAAGATCAAATATACCGTGCGGCAAATTGACCCATGGAATACCATAAGGGTTGCCAAAAATACCGTGGGTCAATTGACCCATGGAAGACCAAGGTAACAAAAATTAAACGGGGCTAAAAGACCCACGGGAAAGATCAAAGCGGTAATCAAAATTACCGTGCGGCAAAAATTGACCCCATAGGTCGAAAAAAAATTAGCGGGCGTAAAATAGGGGGGCAATACGATACAACGGTTGCTAACGCAACCGTTTGGCGCAACCCTTCTTCGAAGGTTGCCCCAAAAATTAGGGTTGGCCAAAAAATTAGGGTTGCCAAAAATTGGGTGCCAAAAAATAGGGCTGCCAAAATTAGGGTTTCCAAAAAATTAGGCGTTCTTTATTACATAGAGCCCCAAAATCATTACAAATGCCGAAAAATTTTACCGTGGGCCAAAACATGACCCCATGGAAGACGGAAGGGTTGTTCCGAAAAAAAGTAAAGTCCCAAAAAGGTAAAGGCCCAAAAAAGGTAAAGTCCCAAAAAGGTAAAGGCCCAAAAAGGTTAAGAGGTCAGGTAAAAAAATTTGGGCTCAAAAAAAGATCAAGCACAAAAAGGTTCAGGTATCAAAAAAGCGTCAAAAAAGGTATAAAAATTGCTCAAAAGAGGCCTCAAGTAGGTCCTGGAGATTGTAGGTCAAAATGAACCAACACGTGCACAAATTTTATTCCCTACTGCTCTTGGCGTAATTGCAAAGAGCAACAATTTTATTTTTATTTAATGGAATTAATTTATAAAAAAAAAAAATACAAAAAAATAAAACATCTGAAAATCTACAATATCTACGGAAATTAGAAGGTGAATTATATTATTATTAAATTATTAATATTATTATTATATATTATTATTCATTATTATTATTATTTATTAATTATTATATTATTATTTCATTTTATTTATATTATTATTCATATTAATTGAATTATTCATTATTATTGGACCTTGTGATTATCATGAGCATCCGTTAATTCTGCATGTTTTAGGGTAATATTCTTTATCATATAATGGGAGTAATAATACTAACGAGTAAATTAAATGATAATAAGAAAATACAAAAATTTTTTAAAATATTAAAATTTAAATTAATAAAGTAATCAATAACGAATAACGTAAAAAATTTTGCACATATAATAAAAAAAATGTTTTATAGTGTTAAAAACGTAGAAAAAATTTAAAGAAATTGGGGATAAAATGATGTCTCATGTTTAAAACTTCAGGTTTTATTGATTTATTTATTTTCATTATTATTGATTTGTGATAAACTTAACAAAAAACTTATCATTAATCATAACTAGGAGGGTCCATAAGCCCAAAACCTACCAAATATGGAAATTGACGATGCAGTAAACCATATACCTAAACCTATAATGGATCGACCTAGAAGTAAGCCCTATACCTAACCTAGATGGATCTTCTTTGCCGTAACTTTTTTTTTTTTTCTAAATAAGATTTTTGCATTCAGAAAATATTACGAAGTTCTCGTTTCTCCCCGTAGCTGCCAAACGTACGACGCTTAAAAAAAAGTATGATTTTATTAAATAATTACCTTTTTTTAATTTAAAATTTTTTGATCCTGTTTATTACCACTCTTTAATTTTATTATTATTATCATTTAATAACAATATATGAAAAAAACAATATAAACGGATCCATTCGACCTTATTATTAATAATGACAAAGCAAATACTAATTACGATATCCAATAGTTAACTTTAGTAGTGCCCTATTAAAATTGCGTAATTCCTTATATTATTATTTTATTATTATTATTATATTATTATTATTATTATTATATATATATATATATATAATATTATAATATTTATATATATATATATAGTATATATATTATATATATATATATATATATATATATATATATGTATATATATATATATATATATATAATATATATATATATATATACGATATATATATCCAAAAGTCACCACGTGCAACAAATTGGATTCATTAATAATTTGTTTATAAAATAATTTGTAAATTTGATGTGAATACTTCGTAATAATTACGAAAATATGGCGCGAATTGCCATAATTGTAAATGTTGTTAAACGGTTGGCCCAAATTGCCCCTCCAAAATTACCCATGTCCTTTTATTGTTATTTATTTTTGTAGCCCGCGAATTTTGTTAGTAGAGAGATACAAATTTTCGAAGCGCACGACGCTATTATAAACGCTCTGTAAATAATTGAAATAATAAAAACTGATACAAAATATCTTTCAGTTAAGCCCGTGAAATAAAATAAGAAGAAAATAATATAAAAATAAAGTTTAAGTGAAAGAAACTACTTTTTCGTTGGGAAGGCTTAGACCTAGAATAAGTCCTTCCACGTTGGTGACATCCCTTTAGAGTGACATACGAATTAACAATAAAGAAATAAAATATAAATTACTATATATAAAAAAATTAAAAAAGTAAAATTTCAGTGAAATTAATAACTTTGGAAAAATAAGCCAGTATAGGCCTAGGCTACTCACGCACGTAAATGCGTTCAACAATAAAAATAAAAAGACTATAGTTTTTAGTGCATTCATAAATAATAAAGCAAGAAAAAAAAATCTACAGATATAAAAGTGAAAAACATAAAAATAAAGAAAAAGTTTTAAGTTAAAACTAGGCCTAGTACTAGTTTAAGAGCCTAGCCTACTGAACTATCTGTCCTCTCTTAGGGCCTATATAAGTAAGCTACAACTATTATTATGGCAACAGGCCTATTTTTATAAATAAATGGTTTTAATAATTTTTTTTTTAAAACAATTTTACAAAATTAGCCTACTTGGGTAATTGTGTAGTTAAAGTGAGTCAAGTGCTTTTACTACAAAATAACTAATAAAACAGTGAAATAAAGTTTTTAAGTGTATGTACAATTAAGACAAAAAAAAAAAAAAAAAAAAAAAAAAAAAAACTTTTTGTGAATTACAACGATGACTTCGACTAGAAGCAGGTCTGGTGCTCAAAATTTAAATAATCCACCGTCTGGAATTTCTATACATCATGTAGATGTTGAAATAAATGAAAATGATGGACAAAATGAAAATCTAAATAGAAACGATGGTCACAACTCAAATAACTCATCGGTTGAGAGTGATCGTTCTCGCACCCCATCACCCGAACCACATCGAAGAACTAGGAAAGTACTCTCTGTGCAGGATATTCCTCGGTTTGAAACAAGGGATGTGGGAAAGTGGTTAGATAGAGTGGAATTTCTATTTAGCCTATATTTTGTTACTGATAATATTGAAAAAGGTTCAACTTCTTGGTCCTCTCTTACCTTCGGCTATAACTTCAAGAATAAGCTATCCTATCAACGACCAAACATATGAAGAATTGGTTCGCCTTGTAACTGAAACTTATGCTCCATCGGATAAAGAGAAAGCTGAAAATTTATTTCGGCAGGAGCTTAAACCTGGTGAAAAGCCCACAGCATATCTTAACAGAATTAAAGCATCATTAGGAATCCGCAGTTATCAATGGCTTCTACATCAAAATGAAAACCTTATGAAACAGATGTTTCTTCGTGTTCTACCTGAGGATCTGGTACCGTTATTAACGGTATTGAAAGGGGATGCGGATATTCATAAATTGGCCGAAGCAGCTGACGTGTTCATGGAATCCCAACGTCATAAATCAAAATCCTATCCAGATTATTCGGTCAATGCTGTGACTCCATTCATCCCTACCAGGGCAAGTGATCCCCAACCTAGGAAAGAAGACCACATTTCACACAATGATTTGGCCCAAATAAACAATCGACTAAGTGAGATGTTCCAGAAGTTGGAGGCCCTCACATATCAAGTAAATCAATTAGATCTACGGATGTCTCGTAATGATAATGGTTGGGACAGAGGTCGCTCTCCTGGCTGGGACAGAGGTCGATCTAACCGTCGTCGATCACCTTCAGGATTTAGAAAAGATGGACCCCTTTGCTACTACCATTTCACATTCCGTGAAATGGCTAGCAGGTGCCAAGGAGGCACTTGCAAAATGGCTCATTTGTTGGCACAAGCGCCATCACAAAACAATGCTGGACCTACTTCCCTACCTTCGCAGGGAAACTAAGTATAGGGGTGGAGATAAGCCCCTGTACAAAGAAAGTGCGTTTTAATCCAGTGGTAACTCGTAAAATTTGTAAGTACAAAAGTAGTTTTAACAATATAGAAAGTCTTAGGGAGGAAAGCTACCCCCAACCAAATTTGAATAATAATTACAACAGTATAGGTAAAAATGTTGATACAATTTTGCATGCTAATAAAAATAATATCCAGGTTCATGTTCATTCAAGTGAAAATGCTACTAATGGCGTAAAACAATCTGTTTTATGCGAGAGAGCTTCTCAGTTGAGTGAAAATGAATCTTGGTATAGGGAAAATTTGATTTCCTCTGATAATAGTGTTAAGGGTAAGGATATGCATTATCAAGGTAGCGAAAAGTCAGTTATTGGGCTGGAATCTTTAGTTCCAAGCCAAAATACTGCGATGCGGGTTGAAAATGCAGATTCTTGCAATGGGTCAGTGCTTCCCAAAGTTTTAAATGTAAACGAATGTAAAAATTTTGCAATTAATTGTCTCCTTCGTATATATGACGCTAATTCAAAGCAATTATTCTTGTTAGATACAGGGAGTTCATTTTCTATTTTAAAGGCTTCAGCAGAACAAAGGAAAGATCCTATTGGCTTTCTTACAGCTGCTAATGGAAGTCAGATTAACATTTATGATTGTATAACTAAAAAATTAAATTTCCTGCTAAAAAGGGATTACGAACATAATTTTTTTATTGCTGATGTAATTGATAATATTTTAGGGATAGATTTTTTTACTAAATATAAATTTAACCTAGATTTTAGCTCAAATATTATAATTGATGCCACAACTGGTCTATCATGTGAAGTCATTCAAGGGAATGATTCTGAAGCACTACCCATAACAAATGATTTTAATTATATAAATTTAACTCTTTCTCCTAAACTCCCTTCCGCGCCTTCCCTTTATACTTCTCTATTAGGTGAATATAAAATGTTGTTTGATGATTTATATAAAATTTTAGAAAATGTTAATGTGAGAGATAATAATTATAATAATAGTATCCCTGGGGGTAGCTATCAGGACAATGCCTCCTACAAGTGTAATAAAAATAGAAATGAAATAAGTATGAATAAAAGTGATATTAATAAAGAAAGTGATTTTAATAATACAAGTGAAATAGGCTTTACAAAATTTCCTCTTTCCCCCGCTGAACAAAATTCCTTAAATGAATTAATTCCTTATAAATTTAAAGTTATGGGTTCCCCAATAAACATTAAAAGTCGCAGAATCTCTACTAGTTTATATGATAAGGCCAAAGAAGAGATAGGCAGGTTAGTAAATGCTGGGGTACTTTCTCCCTCGCACTCACCTTGGGGATTTCCGATTTCTGTACTTTCTAAACCTAGTGGTGGAGTCCGAATAGTAGCCGATCTGAGATTACTGAACAAACGAGCTGTTCGAGACAATTTCAGTCTCCCTAACTTAAATGACTTTACGAACTTACTTCATGGGTGTAAAGTATTTTCTGTTTTAGACTTAAAAAAGGCATTTTATAACCTTAAAGTCCACCCTGATTGTCGAAAGTTCTTAACTATAAATACTCCTTTTGGCAGTTTCTCATATAATAGTATTGTAGAAGGCTTCCATTCCAGTCCCACTAGTTTTACAAAATACATATCTTTAATTCTTTCTAAAATCCCTAACATTTTTATATATATTGATGATATCCTCATCGCCACTCCTACTCATGATGAACACATGAAGATTTTAGAAATGGTACTAGACCGGTTGAAATCTTTTAATTTGAGACTTAGTGCTGATAAGTGCCAAATTGGACAGTCTCGGGTTACATATTTAGGTTTTGATGTGTCCGAAGGCTCCATGCTCCCTAATGAGGATAAAACCACTGCTATTATGAATATCCCAAAACCCAAGACTATCAAAGATTTACGTTCTTTCATAGGCAGTCTAAACTATTTTCGCTCTTCTCTTCCTGGTATTTCTGAAATTATTTCTCCTCTTCTTTCTTTTCTCAAAGGTGCACCATACTCTCAACGCAGAGTAAAATGGAATCCTGAGGCAGAAGAAGCCTTTAATATGGCCAAATTGGCCCTCAAAAATGCTATACCTTTGGGTTTTCCTTCTAATAATGCTCAAATATCTGTTTTCACTGATGCTAGTCAGACAGCCTTGGCAGGTGTAGTAGTTTCTACAGAAAATGAAAAAACAGTTCCGCTGGGATTTTACAGTTATCGATTGAATCCTACTGAAATTGGTTATAGTATATATAGCAAGGAACTCCTTGCCTTGGTTAAAACAATTAAGAAATTTTCCCACATAGTAGAAGCAAGGAAGGTAGATGTGTTTTGTGACAATCTTTCAGTCACACAGTCACTTAAAAAAGAGACTGATGCTAATCACTTGCTAGCAAGGGAGCAGCGATACCTAACTTTCTTGTCAGAGTATGATTTGACTGTACATCATATTAAATCTGAAGAAAATATTCTTGCAGATTTCCTGAGTAGAAATCCAGCTCAGAGAACCACTGAATGGCCATCAAATTTGCCCACTCCTTCCACTTCTGCGGAAAAAGTAGAAATAGGTGCAGCAACAAGCTCTGCTCTTCAAATTGGAGATCAGATACCTGAAGCAGAAGTCATTCCAGAAGTATCCTGTGATGAAGTCTTGGTGTCACCAGATTTTCTACCCCAGCAGAATTCTTTAACAGAGGATGACGGTTATGCTCTTGCATCAATTTTCAATATTTCTGCCAATGATGTATTTAAGCTTTTTCAGTGTAAGATTGACTACAAAGAACTGCAAGCAGCACAAGAAACTGATGTACAACTTCAGAAATATTTAAATAACCAAGAAAATACGGGTCTTAAGCTTACAAAAAGACTCTATTATTATCGGAATGACTTGGTCTCACTAGTCGTTGATGAATCTATTCCACTTTTACCACGTGTCTTTGTTCCAGAATCCTTTATTCTTCCTGTCATTTCTTATTCTCACTCTTTAGGGCATTTTGGTGTTAAGAAAACTCTGGCATCCCTTAGAAAGCGCTTTGTATGGAAAAATATGCCAAAGTATGTAAAGCAATTTGTACAAAGTTGTGATGCATGTCAGAGATCTAAATCTTTTCGCAAAATAAGCCCTCCATATGAATCTTATAGGCCAGTATCGGCCAAATTTCAAGTAGTCCATATTGACATTCTTAAAATGCCTCAATGCAAAAGCTATAAGTACCTTTTAACATTGATTGATAGGTTCTCCCGTTATCTCTTTGCTTTCCCTTTAAAAAACATAGAAACCTCAACCATAGTGGAGGTAATTACTAGAGAATTTCTACCCATAGCTGGAGTGGTAGGAACTTACGTTTCTGATAGAGGAACGCAGTTTACGTCGGACTTATTCAAGAGTGTGTGTGAGGAGTTAGGATCCCGGCATAACTTTACCTCCGCCTATACCCCACAAAGCAATGGCCTCATCGAAAACTCCCATAGAACATTGTTGAGATCTTTGCGAGCCATGCTGTCGGATGAGTTGGAAGATGTGAAGTATTATTGGCTAGATCTTCTCCCCATTGTGCTATTGTGTCTGCGTACTGCCCCATTGAATTCA
>JABUQX010040159.1:45000-47883 GCA_015478945.1 Trachelipus rathkii
TCCTTTTTAAGTGACTGTGTGACTGAAAGATTGTCACAAAACACATCTACCTTCCTTGCTTCTACTATGTGGGAAAATTTCTTAATTGTTTTAACCAAGGCAAGGAGTTCCTTGCTATATATACTATAACCAATTTCAGTAGGATTCAATCGATAACTGTAAAATCCCAGCGGAACTGTTTTTTCATTTTCTGTAGAAACTACTACACCTGCCAAGGCTGTCTGACTAGCATCAGTGAAAACAGATATTTGAGCATTATTAGAAGGAAAACCCAAAGGTATAGCATTTTTGAGGGCCAATTTGGCCATATTAAAGGCTTCTTCTGCCTCAGGATTCCATTTTACTCTGCGTTGAGAGTATGGTGCACCTTTGAGAAAAGAAAGAAGAGGAGAAATAATTTCAGAAATACCAGGAAGAGAAGAGCGAAAATAGTTTAGACTGCCTATGAAAGAACGTAAATCTTTGATAGTCTTGGGTTTTGGGATATTCATAATAGCAGTGGTTTTATCCTCATTAGGGAGCATGGAGCCTTCGGACACATCAAAACCTAAATATGTAACCCGAGACTGTCCAATTTGGCACTTATCAGCACTAAGTCTCAAATTAAAAGATTTCAACCGGTCTAGTACCATTTCTAAAATCTTCATGTGTTCATCATGAGTAGGAGTGGCGATGAGGATATCATCAATATATATAAAAATGTTAGGGATTTTAGAAAGAATTAAAGATATGTATTTTGTAAAACTAGTGGGACTGGAATGGAAGCCTTCTACAATACTATTATATGAGAAACTGCCAAAAGGAGTATTTATAGTTAAGAACTTTCGACAATCAGGGTGGACTTTAAGGTTATAAAATGCCTTTTTTAAGTCTAAAACAGAAAATACTTTACACCCATGAAGTAAGTTCGTAAAGTCATTTAAGTTAGGGAGACTGAAATTGTCTCGAACAGCTCGTTTGTTCAGTAATCTCAGATCGGCTACTATTCGGACTCCACCACTAGGTTTAGAAAGTACAGAAATCGGAAATCCCCAAGGTGAGTGCGAGGGAGAAAGTACCCCAGCATTTACTAACCTGCCTATCTCTTCTTTGGCCTTATCATATAAACTAGTAGAGATTCTGCGACTTTTAATGTTTATTGGGGAACCCATAACTTTAAATTTATAAGGAATTAATTCATTTAAGGAATTTTGTTCAGTGGGGGAAAGAGGAAATTTTGTAAAGCCTATTTCACTTGTATTATTAAAATCACTTTCTTTATTAATATCACTTTTATTCATACTTATTTCATTTCTATTTTTATTACACTTGTAGGAGGCATTGTCCTGATAGCTACCCCCAGGGATACTATTATTATAATTATTATCTCTCACATTAACATTTTCTAAAATTTTATATAAATCATCAACAAACAACATTTTATATTCACCTAATAGAGAAGTATAAAGAGAAGGCGCAGAAGGGAGTTTAGGAGAAAGAGTTAAATTTATATAATTAAAATCATTTGTTATGGGTAGTGCTTCAGAATCATTCCCTTGAATGACTTCACATGATAGACCAGTTGTGGCATCAATTATAATATTTGAGCTAAAATCTAGGTTAAATTTATATTTAGTAAAAAAAATCTATCCCTAAAATATTATCAATTACATCAGCAATAAAAAAATTATGTTCGTAATCCCGCTTAAGCAGGAAATTTAATTTTTTAGTTATACAATCATAAATGTTAATCTGACTTCCATTAGCAGCTGTAAGAAAGCCAATAGGATCTTTCCTTTGTTCTGCTGAAGCCTTTAAAATAGAAAATGAACTCCCTGTATCTAACAAGAATAATTGCTTTGAATTAGCGTCATATATACGAAGGAGACAATTAATTGCAAAATTTTTACATTCGTTTACATTTAAAACTTTGGGAAGCACTGACCCATTGCAAGAATCTGCATTTTCAACCCGCATCGCAGTATTTTGGCTTGGAACTAAAGATTCCAGCCCAATAACTGACTTTTCGCTACCTTGATAATGCATATCCTTACCCTTAACACTATTATCGGAGGAAATCAAATTTTCCCTATACCAAGATTCATTTTCACTCAACTGAGAAGCTCTCTCGCATAAAACAGATTGTTTTACGCCATTAGTAGCATTTTCACTTGAATGAACATGAACCTGGATATTATTTTTATTAGCATGCAAAATTGTATCAACATTTTTACCTATACTGTTGTAATTATTATTCAAATTTGGTTGGGGGTAGCTTTCCTCCCTAAGACTTTCTATATTGTTAAAACTACTTTTGTACTTACAAATTTTACGAGTTACCACTGGATTAAAACGCACTTTCTTTGTACAGGGGCTTATCTCCACCCCTATACTTAGTTTCCCTGCGAAGGTAGGGAAGTAGGTCCAGCATTGTTTTGTGATGGCGCTTGTGCCAACAAATGAGCCATTTTGCAAGTGCCTCCTTGGCACCTGCTAGCCATTTCACGGAATGTGAAATGGTAGTAGCAAAGGGTTCCATCTTTTCTAAATCCTGAAGGTGATCGACGACGGTTAGATCGACCTCTGTCCCAGCCAGGAGAGCGACCTCTGTCCCAACCATTATCATTACGAGACATCCGTAGATCTAATTGATTTACTTGATATGTCAGGGTTCACACTTTCTGGAACATCTCACTTAGTCGATTGTTTATTTGGGCCAAATCATTGTGTGAAATGTGGTCTTCTTTCCTAGGTTGGGGATCACTTGCCCTGGTAGGGATGAATGGAGTCACAGCATTGACCGAATAATCTGGATAGGATTTTGATTTATGACGTTGGGATTCCATGAACACGTCAGCTGCTTCGGCCAATTTATGAATATCCGCATCCCCTTTCAATACCGTT
>JABUQX010040160.1:0-28053 GCA_015478945.1 Trachelipus rathkii
CCAGAAATCATAGGCATGAAATGAGATTCTTAGAATGTCAATAAAGTTGTTACAAGCGGGATAATATATATAGTATATATATATATATATATTTTATATATTATATAGTTATATATATATATATATACTATATAATATATATATTATATTATATATATATATTATATATATATTGATGACCTACCTTAGTAGTTGAGAAACAAAAACAAGAACGCAAAAATAAAAGGGTAAGCAGCACGCATATAAAGTCCAATATTTGAATTAACCTTTCAACTTGTTCTGAAGAAGAAGGCAATTCTAATTTATCCAATTAAATGAATGTTTTATTAAGTTTATATAGCTATATATATATTATAATATATAATATATATCTATATATATATATATATATATATATATATATATATATTATATATATATGATATATATATGTATATATACTATATTCAATATATATATATATATATAGTCTATATAATATATATCATTAATAGTATATATATATATATATATATATATATATATATATATATATTATATATATATATATATAGTATATTCTATTATATTATATATATATCTAAATATAATATGAATAATATATATTTATATATCCGTATTATATATATATATATAATTATATATAAATATATAATTAATATACATATATAATAATTATTAATTAATTATATTTATAACTTAATTATATATATATATATTTAATATATAATACTTATAAAATATAAAACTTAGAACAACATAAAATATACACTATAATTTAAAGCGCTCGATATAAATAAATACTTTTTATAACACTACTTAGTAAAATATACGAAATTTAAAACTTTATAAGGATCTTAGTACTGCTACCTATATTTTAGTTTTAAGAGCTGAGCCAGACTAATATCCTACAGAACTGCATAAATATATGTTATAAATATGAGTGTACATAAATGAAGTCAAATCAAGTACGTTATATGCACTAAAACAAATTTTTTTCTATCATGTTATTATATATTACATATATAATATAATTATTCTATAATATTACAATTTCTAAGACCAAATTTATTATTAGAGAATTAATATTTACACTTCATCATAATATTCTTATCTAAAATTAGATCCCCTATGAAGTGGCGCTGTCAAATCTTTTATATATATTTGAATGTCACTACGCGTGCAGTACACGATTTTGTCTGAGCACTGTAAACCGCGGACTACCTTATGTTACCGGAGTGAGCCGTTGCTACTAACATTAACTAGCCTAACCAGTAAATCCTGAGCACATAATTGAGTCTAATGACTGATTGCTGAGGGCGATATGAGGTGAACCCTGAACTATCCGGTACACTCAGACCTACCTAACTTAACCTAATCCTAATCATTTAATTTATAATGTAATTTGTATCTATTCATTATATATTTAACACTACGTTGTGCAGTCAGTTTTTGTTGACACTTATTATAGAAATATATCTTTATGAGTGAGTTCAGAGGTAAGTTAATCGGACTTAAAGCCTTGTGAGACAATTTTTGTGATAAAATTGACTATATATCCTCACTATTCTTTCCAAATTTTACGTATATCTTAACATAAGTTTAATCATCATCAAATTCTTGCCTAATAATATAATATAAAATTACAGTCTTATTATCAATGTTCTTAAGTTATTTCATTTATTGATTAAAGTTATTATTTAAAGTATGGTAGAACTATTCAACATATTTCATGCTACAATATATCGTATAAAATATTTACTTTTATTTGAGAATATTTATTCAAATAGAATTTCTAATTATATATAAATATATATAATATATATGAGTTTATCACCTATATTCAATTTTTATTCACTTATTTTTAAATTAGATATTGTAACTACTCTAATTTTCATAAAGATAAAAATTAAAATATTTTTAAAGATTACTTTTACTTATACATCCATTATTAAAGCAAAATTTTCATTGTCTTCTATTTTGTCAACATTTATATTAAAATGTAAATACTCAAGAGCTAATCATATTATATAAATTTTGCATTTTCAATGCCGACGGTGAAGTGTTTGATACGAACATCAAACACTGCTTACAATACTATTTATCTTTTTAATAACAAAATGGGCTTAAATTTAAGATATTACATTGAAACATTTCTTACTAGGTAATAGACGATTACAACACGAGGTCAGAGACACGATAAATAGTGCACCTTTGGAGAAAATGAAATAAACTAGAGGAGTTCGCTTACAAACAGAGAGAAATATAATGGGAATAGAATACTAAATGTTTTATCACACCTTTGAACTTGCGTCAACACTATCAAATATTAGTTCACAAGACGATCTATATGGAGTAAAATGTGAGAATACTAAGTAATATTATAATCAGAGCTACATGTGCAAGATCAAAGCATATACGTAATAGACATGTATGATGTATGTTGATGTATAATATAATAGACAAATACTTACAAGATGAATAATATATATATATAAAAAGTATTAATATGTAGATAACACAACATATATAAAAAGTTTAAACTTTTATAAGTTAATTAATTATTTATTTAAATATAAACTCTTACATATATAAAGGATATAATAAACCTCAAAGAAAATATTAAAAGCTGTTGTCTGGCACATCATTGAGTATATAGAGAAAGAAAATTAAGCAATTTCAAAAAATAAATAATCAGGAGTGTTGTTAATAACTATTAATAACTAGGTTTGTATTATATTTCAGATAGTATTTAGACAGTAATTATTAATAGAAGTAGCATAAAATAAGCCCAGCATAACTCAACGCAGATTCAATCACTATATATAATATATATAGTATATATATAATCATAAAAACACATTTGGTATACCTCATCTAATATATATATATATATATATTATATATACTATATAATATATATATATATATATATATAATATATATATATATAGTGTATATATATATAATAACAGCTATAAATCATTGAAGTAAAACACACTGTTTGCAAGACTATATCAGAAAAGAATCTTAAAAGCTATAACGTGTCACCAATGTTATTATATATAGCAGTATATTATATATATATCACAACAACATACACGTGAGACAAACACACATAACACACACACACATAAACACCCACACACACATATATTAATATATATTAAATATATATATTTCTTATAATATATAATATATATATATATAATTAAATATTAATATAATATATATTATATAAATATATATACTTATATAACTTATATTAATTAATGATATATATAATAATATAATATATATATATATTAATATATATACTTATAATATATATAATATAATTAAATATATATATTATATATATATTATATATAATTATTTATTACTTCTTACCTGTACATTAGTGACTGGTTTACTAAGAATTATTATATCTGTGTGATATTTAATACATTTATATGAACATTAATTTAACATTATTTTAACTTGGTTTTACCGTGTTTTCTCTAAATGTTGAGAAAAGATTATGCTTAAACGATCAACATAACTTATATGAACTTGTGAGAAACCATATCTTATCAAATTAAAAAAACTCCATTTCTACCACTGGTGAGAGCCCTCTTTATGATTTAAGGGAGATTCAAAGGTATGCAAATGTCTTATAGGAGGAGAATAATCTGATGAGAAGTTTTTGTATCCTATAGACCTTGAAACCTGAGACAGACACTATAAAACCCCTAACCTAACGCTTACTACCATGACAAAACCTAGCTAGGAGCCTAACATTGACATTCCTACTATATTTTCTGAGCGCCCTCTAGAACACCAATGTTAAAAACAAAATCTCACAATCTCTCTCATCATCGCCACTCACTTAATATATATACATATAGATTATATATATATATAGAGGCTACCTGTGGAAATTTTTTTTTTATATCCAGCACTCACCGTATTCACAGTTAGTGAGGCGGTTAAGTAATACATTTGTACTATAATTAATATAATATATATATGATATAATATAATATATATAATATATTAATAAATTATAAGTATATATAATATTATATATATATAAGTAATATTAATATATATAATTATATATAATATATATATATATATATATATATTAATTAAATATATTAATTAATATATTAATATATAATATAAATATATTATATATATATATATACTAATTATATTATAAGTATGTAAGAACACACTATAACCTTATAGCTCAATATATAGGAGCAAATATCAATGAGAATTAATAATGATTATGTAATCATTATCATTTACACTCGACTCTTACCTATCTATCTAGCGGGTGCTATTTGATTAGTATATATACTATCTTTATATCATACTTATATCGTTCGAGTAATATATTATACAGAGCTTGGAAAATAATCTGATCCCTCCATATATAATTAATGTATAACTATTCACCTATATAATATAAAAACTTATTTCATCAAAGTATCTAGGTAGCTCCTACAAAATATTTCTGAGTTTAATAAAATAGGTATTTAAACATTTTTTTTTAAAGATAAATAAGACTGCAGACTGAACATAATACTTGAATAATCGATATGGGTAAAACTCATTCATATATAATCCTGAGATTTATTATATTATTTAATTATATTATTTATTTATTAATTTATTTATAGAAAGAGCATATATATACCGAGAGATTTCTCAGTACTCGGTTATTATTCCCACTTCTTGATATTTCCACACTGCTGAGATAATTCTTTCCTCTCACAAATACCCTAAGCTATATCAAAGTTGAGCTACAACCACATGATAGAAGATTACGGGAGATAATATTATATAGCAAGCATTCTCTCTGAGTGAAATAATTGAGCGTATGTATTTATTCTCACAAAACAATATATTAACATTTCTTCACGGCGATCTATAAAATCATAAAACCATCAACTTTAATTAGAGAGAACCACATCACTAAACTCTATAATGTCGTCTTAATATAGTACCCTTCTTATAGACTAATACAAAGATATGAGCGCCCCTACCTTACTGTATTAGTGGGACAGAACATAAAGGCACATCAAGTTATAATCATGTTATTTGTGTTTTCCTCTATGTAACCTTTAAAATTGCGAGGTTTCCATGTTGCTAGGAGGGACGCTACACTGACCAACGCAAACATCGGAGATATCAAATAGTATAGGATGTTCTAGACACTCCACCTATTGCAGCCTCCACTCATATAGTATTTAATGAACTCAAGATATTTTGGGTAGTGTCGTACATCTTTTATGGAGATGGGAGGAAAAACCATAATACGTCTATTTTTTATAATATCAGGAATTACTCAATCAATACAATCATTGTAATCTTACAATACTAAGAATAATAATGAGGTTACTCAGTAAAGTACTGCCAGAACGGCTAATACGCCTACCATAACCAGAAAATAATGAGATAAATAACTCAAATTGACCCTATATCCATTATAATGCTTATAAAGCTTAGAGTTATAAGAACTCATTGACTTAATTATAGATGTGATGTGTAATAACTTATCATAGAATTAACTTATAGTTTAAGAATATTAAAGGGTATCCATAGTGTTTCAGTTTATTGGAAGTATATGTTCTGGACCTAGCAAAGTTGGTTGTATTAAGCACCCACACATTACATTCAGTGAAATCGAGATTTTCTGTTGGACCTACCGTTACAGAGCGTAACCAATAACTTAACCCTAACCTACCTACCTAACTAGAACACCCTACCTAACCTAAACCTACCTAACCTAACCTAACCTAACACTAACTTAACCATAAAAATGCAACTTAATTAATAATTAATTTTTCAATTATTATAAAAAACAGTAGAGAGAAGACATGAACAATTACCAGTTTAATGTGATCAGGAAACTTAGGGAGGTTCTGGGTTTTTTATACGTGTGCACTACGCTTGTTGAGGTGGATCTGAACTACATATCCTACACTATGTCACAAAGAAGCTCACAGAATACTGTTCTACCAAAGCTTTGCATGAGAACGATAGAGGGTTTTATAAAAATCAAGATTATTTATTTCATAACATTAAAAAATAAATATTACATGTACTATATAGTATAATAAACCTTATCAATTCGAGTAACTATCTAGTCATACTATTATACCTAATCAAATTACCTAATTATACATTATTAACATTAAGCTAATATTCATTATATATTTTGAATACGAAATATGTTCATGGAAGCTTAGTATCAATGAATTAATAATTAAGCAACGTAATTAATATATCTTGCACAAAGCCTTTACACGTTTAATTATAATGAAGTATTAATATTAAAATTAGCAGGTACTTTCCATGGGGAAGATTTTTTCATCTGTGAAGAGAATTTTTCGATGGCGATCACGCGCGTGCTTTGCCAATTAGCATCTAGACCTTTCTTTCTTACCTACCCTTAGGTTACCAGTGAGTAAATGTTCACCTGCGTATTGTTTATTATCTATGCCTATCGTTAAAATCCCTCTTCATTTGACAGATCTGGTGGCGTCAAACAAGTGTAATGATGACTAGGGAATTCTTTAGGTATAATGTATGATGTATTTTGCGTGACATGAATGTTTTGTTTGTACTCTGCATGTTCACGCTGAAAATCGAATCACCAGCTAACACAATGTAATAATAATAATTCTAAATATGATTTTTAGTGATTTTCTCTAACATCGGCCACGTTTGTTCAATAATGTTACGACATAAAATGGTGCACGAAGAGACGCGCCATGAAAACACGGCATTAAACGTAATTTTGGCATCTTATCATTTTTTGCAAGGTCGTTTACCTATCAGAAAGGCCAATTCCTGCGCTGAGGTAAATATTATGTCAGTTGAGCATTATGTTTAATGGGCGACTTTAAAACATGCTATAAGAACTGATTAGATATATATAATTGTATTATTACTTATATTAATTATACTATATATAAATAGTTATAAATCACTTATATATATAATAATAATATTTATATTATATTTTTATCACATACTGTATATACTATATAAATATTCACTTAAAGGACTATTTAGATTTATGAAATATATAAACTATTATATATATTTTATATTTGGCAAACGAGTGAATCTCATCTGGCGTAATGTCAAACTATAGCAATTGACAGCGTGAGCGTATATGCATTGTTTATAAAACTTACTAACTAGCTTTAATAATAATTTAGAATATTAGTTATAATATACTACTACTTTGAAAAGGCATTTATAAATAGTAGGACACAGTAGACCATAAATTCGTAGTTGGTACAACTTGTACTTGTGTCAGTAAATTATTCATGACATATGTAGATGTATAAGAATAGAGTGTTTTTTCTTAGAGAGAATAAATAGCATTGTCGCTCAGTTTAAGCACCAAAAGACTCATTCCTACACAAAACTTGGGAGACTCCAAAGAAGGAATAAACCAAGTAGATTCGCAGGAGAGATTATGAGCGTACAATATGTAAAAGGCCTGGAACTAAAGACTTGTTTTCCCATAGTTCGATCCCTATTGCGGTTGAGTGAATACATTATATAGAATATAAAGCACCAACTTGAACTGACACCTCATTAAATATGTGGAACGTTGAACAAACACCGACCACTTCAAAGAGAAGGACTATATAGGTTAAGGAAAACCAGGACTATGGAGAACGCGCAATGCCTCTAATTGGCTATTTCGCCACACAGGAGAATATCCGTGGTCGGCAAGCACACCACTAGATAAGAAATTTCATCAATATAGTTACAAATCACTGTTCTGCATGGTGGATATTACAAAATAAGGAAAGGTAAAGGAAGGCAATCTACTTCAACATATCCATTCTCAGAATTATTCCCATTGACTAGAGCCGAGGGGCACGTCCGTTCTTCATCAATCTAAAACACTACCTGGGCGAATACCTATGTATTTCACGACCGCACCTTTATTGGTAGAGTAAAATTGTATTTATGACACAGTCCATGACATATAAAGAAGAATGGTATGTTTCTACAAAATATTTGATAGCAGCTTCTTATAAATTTATATGAACGTATTATTTAAATATCTAAATATATATACGCATGGTAAGAATACACTACTAATATATATATTTTATTCTAAAGGCTATAAGCTTTAATATGTATGTGTAATATATTGATATTATATCATATCACCTTTAAGATTAGTTACTTATATATAACTATTTTTTAAGTTACCAGTTAGCTAATAGTATTAAGTAACTATGGAGCTATGAACGGCTATAATAATATGATAATTTAAAAATCCATATTGTCCTTATAGAATTACAAGAAATTGGCAATGAAAAAATAGGGTAAACTTTTCCAAGAGCTTTCTTTTCTACAGATCAAAGAAACTATTAGCCGATATAATTGTGCTTGGTGCCATAAAGTATTACAGGGTACATTGGTGAAAGTGACAAGATCGGTCCAAGATTATGGTTAGATCAACGTTCTGTTCGACACCTAGGTGTCCAGCGCTGTAAATATAACAATGTAAGACGCGAAATCCTCTTGCCGTTAAGCAATCAACACTACGGCGCTATGTAACACAAAAAAATTGTTTTTTCCTGTGTGAGCATTAATCCTAGATACAGGGTAAGACGTAGGTAACAAAAAATGACATTCATTTTTTTTGTATCATCGATACTTTGCATTTAAATGTTTAATTGTTTAAATATTTAGTTTTGGCGTTTACAAGGTTTGTTAGTGAACTTACACTGTAGGTACTTATTGCAATTTTATATTTGAATGAAGTTATATAAAATATATTTATCACATTTATAGGGAGTAAAGATATTTTTAAAAAATTTTATAACTTGACAAGTATATACAATTATAATTAATCCCGCAAAAAATATATGTTACAATTATGCTGATTAAAATAATGCCTAATGTATATACAGTCTTTTTTGACGTTATTTCTTAATCCAAGTGCTTTTTGTTGGATTCGTTTCTGGAACGAGTACTGTTTGTAGTCCTTGTGATATTCAGTTAGTATAATCCTATTCTGTCGCCTTTAAAATCATGTTAAAATCTAAATAAGGAAAATTGAAAACAAAAGAGACTGAAATAGCCATTATAGATCGCTCATAACAGTAAAATGATGCCTGATGGTCAATCTATTCCCGTTATGTAGTTCCAACAGCTCGGATTCGAAATTGAAAAACCAAATTGCAAAAACTGCCTGCAATAAAATGACTTCATTTGATTGGTTTATAGTGAACGAAATCATCATTCTGAGGGAGTTGCCCAATAAGTGTCCAAATCTAACAGCGGTGCGTCGCGTGGTCCTATTTCATCTTATTGTCACTACTTCGCATTTGGACTTTTCTTTTCGAAGAGGAATTCAGGGGATTGTTCTTAAGCTGAAGAAACATGGTGAGAAGATTCAACAGGAATATTCAGATAGGATGGAACGGCGGAATACGGAGTATCCTGCAAGAGTATGGGACTATGCGGCCATGATTGGCGATTATTGTATGGTGGTTTTCTGATAAAAGAAGAAAGACAAATCGAGAGGTCACAAGACAAGAGAGCGAGCGACACAAAGCACTTTTAATGCAAGAAATAGAGTCATGTTCAGGTTCATAGAGAGCATAGTAAACGCAATTGACTTATATTTTGGATATTATAATGTATCTTGTCAAGTAAAATTTTTTAAAATTTCTGTTCGTAAATTTAAACCTTCAAATAAAAAATTGCAATAAGTACCTACAGTGTAAGTTTTCAATTACAAACCTGTAAACGCCAAACTAAACTACTTACAATATACAGACCACTGGGGAAAAAATGATGTCTCATTTTTGTGAAAGCTCAAAAATCAAAATCTTAAAATTCAAATAAAAAAACAAAAAAAAAAGAGTGTGTTACATTAAGCGTAATGTTGATTTGCTTACGAAGAGGATTTCGCTTACATTTATATTTACAGCCTGGACACCTAGGTGTCCGAACAGAACGTGATCTACCATATCTATGACGATCTTTCACTTCACCAATGTCCTCGTAATACTTTATGGCACAAGCACAATTATACGGCTAATATCTATCTGTAAAAGAGTCTTGAAAGTATACTCTTTTTTATGCCACATTCTTGTAATTCTATAAGGACAACACGATTTAAATTATTGCCTCACTCCAGCCCTTTAATAGAACATTTTCAACACCATTTCCTCCCTTTTGCAGATTCCACTACACTAGACAAGTACAGCCAGACAATCATCACACAAGATTACCTTAGGAACTAAACTAAACCACTTGATCACCACCCACCTCTCCATCATATCAAATATTGATTGTGCTACTTTTAAATCTTCATAGTTGACAGAACTTTCGAAATTGATGGGCCACATTTCTGGTTTTCACTTTTTGAATTCGGTTTTCATTCATTTATTAGATATATAAAGCATGCGAACTTGGAAAACAAGTCTTTTGTCCGTTTACAAATGTATCTGCGACTTTAACTTTGGAGTTGGTGCAGGAGTTTCTGGGGGAATCTTATTTTGAAATTTCTTTCTTCTTCTATTATAAGAAATTGATAAATTTATGGAT
The DNA here is from genome assembly GCA_015478945.1 of Trachelipus rathkii. Taxonomy (NCBI): domain Eukaryota; kingdom Metazoa; phylum Arthropoda; class Malacostraca; order Isopoda; family Trachelipodidae; genus Trachelipus; species Trachelipus rathkii. The sequence goes on from JABUQX010040160.1 coordinate 10,588, forward strand.
GTCTCATGCCTTTTAGGGTTTAACAGTAGACTTTTAAAACAATCATAGAGGTCTAAGCATTGGTTCACCGTTTGCCAAAGTTATTGTTAAACAATGTTTTTACTGAAGTATTGGGAAAAAATTTAGTCTTTATAGTAAAATGAAAATGTTTGGTTGCGCTTTGTGAATTATGTGTTCGATTTGATTTCAGCTGATTCATGCCAGAATATATATATATATATATATATATTATATATATATATATAATATACTATATTATATATATATATATAGTATAATAATATATATAATATATATATTATATTAGTATATATATTATGATATATATATAATATAACCTATTATAATATAAGAGGACTATCCATCACGGTAATAGTTCGTTATATATGCTTAATTGATTAACTAAATGGCAAATTATGTAAGAATATGAGATACTGTGGCTAGTGTAGAGGATATAGTCTAACAGCGCCAGCTCACAAACGTGAGATAAGCTGTAAAACCAAGAACCTTCCATATAGTTTCGCTGAATTCACGCAAAATAACTGGATGATCATATAATGAAAAATTAATTTAGGTTAATTAAGAAAGTTATAGTTAGGTTAGGTTAGGTTAGGTTAAGGTAGGTTTAGGTTAGGTTAGGTTTAAGGTTTTAGGTTAGGTTGGTTAAGGTTAAGTTAGGTACCGCAGAGAGATGGATTAGTGGGATCATAGATCTGTATACACAGTCAGCATCGATCAGTTTTTCATACTAGAGCAAATGTGATGATCCATAGTATGCATGGTAATATAGCTAGATACTATCATACGTAGGTATATCATGATATATAATAGTAATGCAATATTAGAATAGAAAGGTATTCAATAGCTATAGTGAAGATTGAGGATTAATATATAATAAATATAATAGAGTACAATATAAATGATATTTTATACGTAAATAGAAAGTAGTATGGTGATGACTTCTAAATAAATAACTTTGTTCCCTCCCATAACAGTTTACATAGAAAAAGTCTATTGAGTGGAAAATTAGCATCCAAGATATCGTGTTCGTTAAATCACCTAACAATGAACTCCATTAGTTGAAGCTAGCAGAAAAAATACAAATAACGATCTAGATAGAATTAACGTCTCTGTTAACACACCGTGGAAGAGTGCCAGTCTTTGAGCAATATTAAGGTCTTAAAAGTGTGTATTTGAGCGAAGAAATTTTATTTTGTAAACATATTTTCAAAAAGCTTGAATAACCCGACTTTATAGTTAGCTCAACTTTATAGTTGGTATGGAAAAGATTTGACAGTGTGGAAATATCAAGAATGGAAAAACCGGAGAACATACGGTTGCTTTCTAAAAAATAAAATAATAATAATAATAATTAATAAATCAGGATATTAAGAACATTTCGCCCAAAAACATCAGATTTGTTCAGTCTGCAGTCTTTTACTTAAAAAAAATGGTTTAAACCATTTTTAAAACAGAAATATTAAATCAGTTGTAGGGACTGTGAAAAGTTTTATATAGGTGAAACTATGGACTTGAAAGGAGGAAAATGTCAGCTCTGTATAATTTACGAACGAAAGATGAAGAGTTTACATCATGCACCCGCAGAAGAAGGGAGAGTCGTGTAGTTAACATCATTAATTCACATGTATTTGCTCCTATATATTGCATAAGGACAGTATCTTACACCGCTGATATATATTAGATACATAGATATTGTACTATCTAATAGTAAGTATTATATATATATAAGTAATATATATATTATAATACTATATATATATTATATATATATAATATAATATATATATAATTATAATATATAAAATATATAATATATAATATATATATAATTATGGGGTTGTGTGTGGGGATGGGGGTAAGTACAAGCCAATCCCCTCTAGTTCTGAGTAAGCTAGAGTTCTATCTCTTCAAATCAAACTCGGCCAAGTATATTGCTAGATTAGATATTACCGATCCCTAAAAGAACCGTCAGGGAAAATAATAATTATGATGTTTAAAGCATAAGAATTTTATTATTCATTCAAATTGAACATGTTCAACGATTTAAGAATTAAAATATGTCAAATTATAAATAATCACCCAGATTAAAATGCTGAAACGTTCACTAATGTACAGGTATAGAAGTAATAAATTATATATATATATTATATACTATATATATATATATATGATAAATATTATATTAATTTATATATATAGCTATTTATATATATATATAATATATATATATATATATATATATAATATATATATATATATATATATATTAATATACGGTATATACTTATAATATATATATAATATATATATATATATATATATATATATATATAATATATATATATATAAATATATATATATATTTATATATATAATATATATATATATATATGTATATAGTAATATATAAAATATATATATTTAAAATATATATATATATATATATATATATACTATATATATATATATCATATATATTATATATATATATATAATATATATTATATATAATAATATTATATTATATATATATATATATATTATTATATATGATATATATATCTTTGAGATAATTACACCACTTTGCCTAAAAAAAATTATCTCAAGACGAATACAGTTCCTTTACCAAGCATTCTTGAACATAATGTTGGGTAGAAGTGGAATTAGCCCAACTCGGCAGTTCCCCAACGTTGAATATCGCCACGCCGAGGGTGTTTATCGTTAGGTTAATGATTATGACACAAAGTATATTCATTACGAAACCTGCTTTCATCTGTGTAGAAAATTTAGAGGAAACAAACACGATATTTAAATTTAAAATGATAAAAATGCCACACATAGGTTCAACAAATTGTAGAATGTCTTTAAAAAATTTTAAGTGTATAGAAGCATAAAAATATTAAAAAAGTGAAAAATTGACTTGTAACTCTTTCTCGAATCAATAAAAAAAATAATTTTAAGAATATTGGAAATACTTATAAGTTCCTTATTAAAAATTTTAACTAAAATGAAACTAAGGCTGCAAGTTTGGTAATTACAGTATATATAAACAAGAAAAGGACTGAAAATTTGGAAAGAAACATATTTTTAAAAATTGTTTATAATATTTTAATAAAATAGGAATTTAAAATAAGGAAAAAAAATGTCAACTTATTAAATAAAAGAAAAAACAAAATAATATTTTGACGTACCATTTCGCTGACCTTCATATCGCCCCCAGCAACTCCATAAACAATTGCATTACCTGGTGTAGCAACAGGTAACATAAACGCGTAGGAGCAGCAAACTACTGCAGGTAGCATCAAATATAAAGGATTGACACACATTCTCAGGGCCTTAGAAAGAATATGATGAAGTGAATATCTAAAAAAATTTGCTTAGAAATTGAATTTAGAATTATATTTATGTAATATACTTGTAGAAAAAAATTTGTTTTAGCTAACGTCTTGATTTTGACCTTGGGATATGTCTGGCTCAGCTCTAAAACTAAAATAGGTGCAGCAGCATCCTTAAGTTTAATTCGATTTTTTCGACTTTTTAAAAATTTTATTGGTTGAAACCTTTTTTTTTTTTCAAGCATATTTTTTTTAAAGTATATATAAAAAAATATATAATATATATATATAATATAATTTAAATTATAAATATATATATATATAATATAATATATAATATATATAATATATATATATATACTATAATATATATATTATATTATATATAATATATATAATATATATATATATATATATATATTGGGGGAGCTTTATTTGAAGAAAAAATCATGTGCTTAATAACATTTTTGGACGACAAACAAAACTCTTTCTTGAAAATGATTTGAAACTTGAACAAGCAAAAATAGATCTTGTATCTAAATATCTGCCACCAAAACCCAAAAATCTCCATCCCAAGGTAGGAAAGAATATTGGTTTGTTACTTATGTTTTTTGGCGGTAACTTTTTTTCCTGTTCATCAATCAGTATAATTTTTAGAGCATGTGTAATTTGGGAAGGTGCCCCTTTTTATTTGGATCTTACTTATGTATATAATTGAAAAATATTTCTTTACATATTAATTTTTATTTAATTTAAATTTAGATTTTAAATTTTTTTTTGTGCACTTTCCTATTAATGAAATCACCTATTTGGAGTTGTTACAAAAATATTTTTAAAAAAAAAGTTTTTTTGTTTTTCATTATATAATTTTTATATTAAATTAAGCGTGGGGAGTAGGGATATACAAAACATAAATTTAGTACTTTCAGTTACAAATAGTGCGGTTTATTGAATTAAAAGATGGACAGAAATTAAAGTGTTATAAAAGGACATATTTCAAATACCCCTCCTGTTATGTAATAGGTCTCTATCGGACATAACTTCTTGGTGTTATTATTCTCATGTATTGTAAAATATGATGCCTTATTATTCATCCCATGCTCAAACTCAACTTGCACACTAAAATCTATTAACTGAGTCAATAATAAATTACATAACTTTTATAAATTGAAATTGTGGAAAGGAAGAGAATATTGCATGAAGTAGTCTCTCTCTCTCTCTCTCTCTCTCTCTCTCTCTCTCTCTCTCTCTCTCTCTCTCTCTCTCTCTCTCTCTTCGTATATGGAAAAAGCCATAAACCTACATGAAACCCACCAGAGATTTGGAAATATAAATTGCAGCTCTTAATTAAAGGAAACATGTCCAAATGCACCCGCCTTTAAAAGTATAAGCCAAATTGGGGAAAACAGGAGTTTGAGAAGTGTCCCAGTAGAGTTAATGAAAGAATGAGCACATCGGTCAAATCTGTTGTCAGAGGGCTGGACAGGAAAAAGATCTACTGTGCAGAAGATTATTCACTGGAGCCGTCCTCAAAGAAGAATGTATGCGACTAAAGAGAGATTATAGAGTTAGTAGGAGGGGGTGAGTAAAAACAACTCGGGTATACGGTGTGTACTCCATACAAGAACGGACAACACCTATTTACAACGCAAGTAATTGGGATGGTATAATTAAAATTAGAAGCTTGGTTAGTAACAATGTGATCCTTCAAAATAGATCACGAAGAATTAAAACAATTATATTATGGATAGGGAAGGTTTAACTTGTATTATCTCAATGTGAAATATTTGTCAAATAAGCATAAAAAGGATTTGAGATTTTGCGAAAATGAAACGTCAAATCTGTGCTCTGCTCCGATTAGATATACGTGAAAGATCAGTTTACTTGTTACTAGGGTCACTCACCTAGCATCAGAATATTGTTGGCAAGGTAAAATCATTGGGATACTTTACTAGACATTGGACGACTTCAACAATTCTCTTTCGTTTACTTCGCTCTTCAAACAAAATATCTCCTGCAAAGTAAAAAGCTCAGATGGCATCTCTCCCTATATTTTAAGGAAAGAGCTTCTTAACAGATATAACATCTTCAACTACTTCTTTTGTTAAGCATATACACTAGAATCATAGGAGATGGGAGGTGGTCTTTTATATATATAGTATTATAACTCTGATATATAAATATATCATAATATATATATATATATATATTATATTGCATATAAATATTATATATATAATATATGATAATATATACTATATAAATATATATAATATATATTTATATATATATACTATAGTGTATATGATTTTTAGACTAGCGAATTTCTTGGATATCCTGATATCTCATCTCTTTTTAAATAGAAGGTCAGTCTTCTCGGATTATTAGGTGTTTTATGTTGTACTGGTTGGTATGTCCAAGGGTTTTTGATAGGGTATAACACTTGCTGATCTGCTGCTGTTTTACAACCTCCATACTTAAGGCGATTCCAGCTCAATCTATGTTGGGGACAACCTCGCACTCAGGGTCAAAAGTGTAATAAAATGTTCCCTGTTCTTCTTAATCTCTCTATGTCTTTCTATTTGCCAGAGTCACTATCGTACTACACTATACACTCACTAATACTCTACTACTCGAACTACTACTACTACTACTACTTACTACTAACTACTACTACTACTACTACATACTACTACTACTATCCGACAGGTTCTAGAGAGAGCTGACACTCTCATATTACCTATTTTATGGTGTCTGTAGCAAAGTCGTTCCACTAATTCATTGCGTAAATTGGCAACTTCAATTTTATAGGTGATGATATTTCTTTCTTTCCTGTCAAGTAATAATTTGAAATTCTCTGAAAATTTATTTTTCCAACCGAATATAATTTTCCTCATTTAAAGTTACCGTTTTTCCATCGCACTTAGCTAATTATATATTAGCCTTTCAATTCTGAGAGAGTTCCTTTTGTACTGTGTCGTTGGTCTAGTGGGATGACTAAAATGAAATGGGAGAGAAAGTACGACGTCATAAAATTACATCGGGGGGGGGGGGGAATATAAAAATAAAATAAAATAGGAAGCCATCACAATATCTAAAAACTTCTTTTTGTTTCCAATTAAATTTTTTCCTCCAAGTTCTTTTTTTTTAATTTACTCTTATATCATCTTTTACATGGTTTCTGCGTAGGTTTTTATGTTGCAGTAATAAGTGTTGATAATGGTTTTATGCTTTTTATCCATGCTATGTGCGAGTTTTTAATAATATATATCTATATTATTTATATATATATATTTATATACTACTATATATATATATATTATATATATGTCTATTATACTATAATTACTATATACTATATATAATAATATAACACGTCCTCCCCCAGGAAGATTATACCTACATGTGTCATGTGGGACCATAAGAGGTCTATTTCTTGTGTTTCCTTCGGGCCTACGACATATTTGCTGCTGCCCAGCCTATCGGCGGATGACAGGAAGCTTTTCCCATTAGTAGCAAGGCCACTACCAATGTACCACCTCATTAACGTCTGAGAAAGAAGAAGCTAGAGTTTTAACAGTAGACATAGCTTCACGTTCTCCTCGTTCCACCCAGTCTCTGAGCCCGGGCCCTCGTCAGCTTGCCAAGCAAGTCGCTCTCCCACTGCCGCTAAGGAGAGCGCTCCTACTTATAGCTATATATAGTATAGTATTATATATATATTATATACTATATATATATATATATATATATATATATATTATATATATATATATATAATATATATATACTATATTACACGATGCCACCCACTCACGGGCAGGGGTCTTTTCAAAAGGAGGGGAAAAAAAATAAATAAAAAAAATAAAATAAAATAAAGGAGAAAAAAAAACAAAATAGCCCCTTACCTAACCCAATTCCTTCAGGTGGGCGCAGACGCGGGACTATAAAGAGAAGCATTGAATACTGCGGACAAATAGAAGAGGCAAGGATTCACAAAACAGTTGTGCTGAAAGGAGGAAGGCACACAACGAGTGATCTTGAATCTCCAATATTCACACAATATTCAGTGTGAGAGTAAGGCACCTCTTGTGTTACGAGGGTAACGCAGTGGTGGAAGAATGTGAGAGGTCAATTCTCTCGAGAACTAGCTATTGTAATACCTATAGAAAAGAGATAGGGCGCCAGCATCACGTCACAGAGGAAGAGGGCAAGGGAGTCAGAAAGTATGGGACAATTTATAAGCCTCTTAGTCTTAGCCTCAATCCTATCCAAAAGGAGGGTGGAACCTGATCCACCCCAAATGTGAAACAGTAGTTCCATATATAAGCCGAGTAATCTGGCAGAAGAAAAAAATTCACCTGCAATCTGACAGAATTACCAGCTTATTTGGGGCCTTTTACAGCAATCGATGTGCATATATAGGTTCCACAAGAAAATTCATTCTTTTAATGCTAGTTCACAGAATTTTATGTTGATTTTACAGGTGAGGACATTAGAGCCGTCAAAAGGGATAGGAAAGCTTGGAAGTGCTTTAGAGAGGGTGATATGAAAAAGTTTTTTCGAAAGCAGTTGAATTTTCAAAGATTGCGGTGACCGCTGCTGAGAATCCTGACACTGATCGGCAGAAATTGAAATCGGAAGCTTGTGAGAGAGGCAACTCTAGATACAACGAGAGGAGCACAATTTGACAATGAGTGAAGAATGGATGAGTTGAGTCACCGCAATAAGGGTGAACAGGTTTAGAAGTGCAACAAAGAGACTCGTTGACGAAAAGTGGAATTAAAGTTGGAGATAAAAGAACCCTGAGGAACACCCAGATTATAATAAGAAAGGACGAAGAGGCTGCTTCATCAACAAGAACTGAAATGGAACGAATCTGAAAGAAAACTAGACAATAAGTAAGAGCGAAGGAGGAATCCAAATGAATGGTATACGCTTTAGAGGTAGCGGACGCAGCCATAACCTGTCAAAAGCTTGTTAGATATGTCAAGCGCTACAACCCAAGACTCCCCATGGTCCCTAAGGGCAGAGCCCATCACACGTCCCAACCGTCGCGGCCCTTGGTGCCGCAGTGCGACAGCCCCACAACAACCAAAACAAACCCAACAACAAAACCAAGATAACTGAGATAAAGAAAGCAATGTCACGAGTGTAATCTGAAGTTGAAAGTCATACTGATGATTTGAAAGAAGGGAATGAAATTCTTCTATTTGATCGAGGAAATGAGAGTTAAAGAGAGTTTCAAAGATTTTAGAACAGAATACACAAGTTAAAGCAATAGTCGATAGTTAGAAAAAGGATTCCGGTGGTGGCTATTCTATTTATCGAAATTGGCTGAATAAGATCACTTTCAGCACTGAGAAAATTATTAGTCATTAAGGCATAGAGAGTAAGACTGACTAGGCGCAATGGTACCAATTCAAACACCACTCATTCAAAAGAGAAAGAGTAATGCCATCTGGCTCCACTGCTCACCGCACGTTCGTAGATCTCAGGATCCCATGTAGCGCCATCATGAGTAATGACAGTAAAACATGATATATACTATATACTGACTAATATACCACATACTATAGTTATATAATATATAAATATATATATACTATTATATATATATATATATATCTTATATATATATATTTTATATATATATATATATATTGTTGCGTGTGTGTGTGGTCGTGCGTGTGTGTTGTGTGCGTGTGCGTTGGCGTGTGCGTGTGCTTGTCCTGGGGCGTGGTGCGTGTGCGTGTGCGTGTGCGTGTGCGTGTGCGTGTGTGTGTGTGCGTGTGTGTGTATCTATGCTGTTAGATAATAAAGAAGGCAGAAGAAAACAAATAAAGAGATAAAATTGAGATACTTTATAAAAAAACAACTAAATAATAAAGTAAAAAATGGATGAGGAAAATGGGAAAAGCTCAAAAGGAAAGATGAGAAGAGGAAAAAAGGAATAAGAATATACGAGGAAAGAATGAAAAGAGGGTAGAGAGAAAATTGACGAAGGAAATAGAGAAAGTGAAGAGAGGAAAGAGGAAAGAATGACGGAAGATAGAAAGAAGAGAGAGAGAAGAAAGAGAAGAATGAAACACAAAGCAAAGATAAAGAAAGGAAAATGAATAAGAAAAAACTAAAGTTAAAGCAAAAGGAAGAAGAAGAAGAAGAAGAAGAAGAAGAAGAAGAAGAAGAAGAAGAAGAAGAAGAAGAAGAAGAAGAAGAAGAAGAAGAAGAAGAAGAAGAAGAAGATTAATAAAAGTAAGGAAATTTTTGCTATATTGAATTGAAAGCGTTACCTCGTCCATTAATTAACTCGTGCTACATCATTAAATTTTATCTAAACAAGAAGAAAAAGAAAAAGAAAAAGAAGAAGAAAAAGAAAAAGAAAAAGAAAAAGAAAAAGAAAAAGAAAAAGAAAAAGAAAAAGAAAAAGAAAAAGAAAAAGAATAAAAATAAAAATAAAAATAAAAATAAATAAAAATAAAAATAAAAATAAAAATAAAAATAAAAATAAAAATAAAAATAAAAATAAAAATAAAAATAAAAAAAATAAAAATAAAAATGAAGAAGAAGGAAAATAGGTGAAGAGAGGAAAAAGGGGAAGAGAGGAAGACAAGATGAAGAAGGAAGCACTCAACTATAAAACTACTTAAGGAAATTCCTACACCAGGATTTATTACCTTTAGATTACTTAATTACAAAGGGAAGTCTCTTACGGTTAGATCATTTGGAAAAATGAAGTAACACTACTTGAAACATCGAGTTCCATAAAATGATACATTCTGCAATAAAGCTGAAAGAAGTTTGAAGAACTTGGATTAACTTTTATAATTAATATATTTAAAATAGCTACCTCAATAAAAAATTAATTTTTTTTATTTTTTATTTTTTTTTATAAAAATGTTAGTATTATTTAATAATAATGCTAGAAAATATATATTAAAAATTTTACTTTATATTATATCGAGATTTTTATTTCAACTTTACTTTTACTATATGTTGATTTTAAAGACAAATTTTACTAAAATTTCATTTCGATAGTAAAATTAAATTTCTTGTTCAACTGATATATAGGTTTAAAGTAGGGTGAAAAAAAAAGAATTTTTTTTTTTTTTTTTTTTTTTTTTTTGAAGAAAGCAAAAGCTAATGTTTTTTTTCAGACCTAGAACGCCAACTATTCCCCCTCTGATTAAAAATAGTGATAATTGTGAATATGGGTTCTCAAGTACCCGATTCAAATTTTTCGGTCAGCTATCGTATAATAATATAATTATATTGTTAATTAAATTATTTTATATTGTATTTATATTTAAATGGTGATAATACTATGATTATTATTTTTACTATTATTATTATTATTATTATTATTATTGATATTGTTATTATTATTATTATTATTATTATTATTATTATTATTATTTATTACTTATTCATTATTATCTATTATTATATTCATTATTATTAATTATATATTGATTATTATTATGTAATTACTTATTTATTATTATTTATTCATTTCAATTATTTTATTATTATTATTTATTACTTATTATTATTAATTATTAATTATTCATTATTATTATTATTATTCTATTATTATATTATCTATTAATTATTATGGATTATTCATTATTATTATTTATTATTATTTTTAAGATTACTATTATTAATCAGTCATTGTAATCCTTTTTAATTACTATCATTATGAATTAATCTCTCTCTCTCTCTCTCGATCTTCTTCTCTCTCTTCTTCACTCTTTCTAACTCTCTCTCTCTCTCTTCTCTCTCTCTTCTCTTCTCTCTCTCTCTCCTTCTGCTCTCGATCTCTCTCTCTCTCATTACTCTCTAATCTATCTATCTAATATCTATCTATCTAATCTATTATCTATCTATCTATCTAATCTTTTGCTACTACCTTTCTTTATCTATCTATCATCTACTTATCTAATCTATCTATCTCTCTATATATTAGGCACCATATTACCTATCTATAGGATTTACCTATCTACCTATCAATCGTACTACATACAAGTCTAATTATTAAATCTATCTTATCTCAACTAGAAATCGACCTAGTCTACCTACCGTTTTATCTACCTAATTTCCTATCTATATCATATATTGTATTATCATTAAAATAACGACACTTAGTATTGATGAATCACATAAAGGTTGAAATCTGCTATCGACCAGAGTACATCATCTATCATTATTACGTTTGCTATCTTTTTGTTAGAATACGGACTTGATATTGGCATTACCACTTCTGGGGCCATATCATCCTGTTAATCTGTTAATCTATTAACAAATACTTTGCCTATCATTTGCAATAATCACTCATGAAAGATTTAAATATTTATTATTATTATTATTATTATTAATTATTATTATTATTATTATTTATGATTATTATTATTATTTTATTATTATTATTATTATTGTTAGTTATTGTTATTGTTATTGTTCTTGTTATTGTTAATTGTTACTTATTATTATTATTATTATTATTATCTTCATTATTATTATTATTTATTTTCATTATTATTATTATTATTAATTATTATTATTATTATTTATCAATTATCATTCATCATTATTATATTATGATTATTATATTATTATTATTCTTATATTATATTATATTATTATTATTTTATTATTATATTATTATTTTATTATTATTATTTATTATTGTTATTATTATTTATTATTTGTATTATGTTTAACATCATCAATTTTAATCATCATTATTGTTATATTTGCTATCTATAATTATATTACTTATTATTAATCTATTATTATTATTTATTATTTATTATTAAATATATATTATATTCATATTATTATTATTAATATTTTTATGTATTATTATTATTATTATTATTATTATTATGTATTATTATTATTATTAATTGATTATTATATTATTAATATTATTATTATTATTAATTATTATTATTATTCATTATTATTATATGATTATATTATTTTTATTACATCAATACATGTTATTAAATACAATATTTAATACATAAATATCACAATTTTATTTTACATTCTAAACACACACCGCTGATAGAGAATTAAAACTCCAGTTTCTACATTAATTACCAAATAGTTTTGTACTTAATAATGACTAATGTTCCAAACAATAATTGATTAATTCATCTAGTTCATTTGCTAAGGCGGATATACCATGTTCTGTGAAAGCAATCTGATGTTTTCACTTTCAACTTAACTTCCAGTACGCCTCTGAATATTCTCTCCGGACATATTAAACTCAAAAGAAACCTGAACTGAGCACTCTCTCTTCTCCACCACCAACAGAAGCCTTAACACTACAATACTTTCTGGACTATCTAAGTTACCAAAGTATCAATTTGACTGCTAATACTTAACCGACGAGCATTTCGAATGAAACATAACAACGGGGTTATCTCCGATCCAGATATACTGAACACATGCATTTCGATCTATACACGGGGTGGGGAGTTTCACTTTACTAAGAAATGGCATTATACATCCATTAAGTCATCACTTTACTTGTCAACGTCACACATAAGGCCCAGCACAACTGCGAAATAAAAATCGAATTAATAATTGGTAATGGGAGTTACTCGACCCAAATTTCATCTAAAACTGAGTTCCATAAATGCCTCCTCAAAGACATTATCAAAACACACTTTCTACTCTAAAGTAAATAATCTGGCGGGTGATTTTAACATTGATCTATCCAACGAGAACATTACAAATCAGGCAACTCTCTCTCAAACTTATGTTATCCACATGGTTTTGTCAACTACATAGACGCTACCTACTACGTTCCAAAAACGTGTCGAAAATAGATCTCTCGTCCTTTAAGAGATCATATCTGGGGGAACTAAACTGGAACGTTTAAAACTTTCGTCTAAAAAGTGATATATACTCGATCATTCCATACTCTTGTCAACATTTGCTAATCAAATAAATTCGAAATTCCACCCCAGTTAAATACAGGCTAGATGGTGAATATCAAAGAAGGAAATACATAAACAAAATGAATGAAATTGACTTATCCTTCTATACACGGATAATACTGGCATCGAACGAAAAAATTCAACTCGTTCGTTAAACATATTACATAAAATGCTATCTACGAGATTCATCTCCTTTATAAACAAAAATAACAATGTGTGGTTCCGCTAAATTATTAGGTTCTTCTTCCATATAAGATCCTTCTTCAGAATTTGGCTGCCTTTAACTTACGTTCTAAGCTATTGCTAAAATGCTCTTATCATAACTCCACTCAATCAGAGCAGAATGAGAAACTTAACTACGAAACTATAAAAAAAATTTTATACCTATTAATACAGTTATAATACCACGTTAAATGAGATAGCAACGTAAGAAAGTTAGTTATCTTTTAATAGTTCGAAAGAGAGTAAAATTATGACTCAAACTGGTGAGAGAATATCCTACCAGGAGTTCGAGAGAGATACGCCCTGATCTAGCGCAACTCTGTGTGTGTTGAGTATACTAATAATACATCAAATGCTACAGTTGATAAGAACATTAATAATTTAAATATCTCTCATCAATTTTGTTATCAGAACGAGTTATGAATTTAACTGTGTGAATTTATACAGATGTCACGGTATATATTACCAACTCCCGACTGTAACTAATAGAGTATAGAAGAGCATGACGTTGACATTCTCATAACGAATTAGTGTTCTTGATAAATACTGAATCGGTTAAGTCAAAGTCAGTTTCTGATTAAAATGAACAATTCCCACACTTACCTGTTATGTCATTACAAGTCAGTGATGGAAGATCTGGTATTCTCACCTATGGACGATACTAGTACTCGTGACTATTCATACTTCTCTTATCCTGACTAAAGATATACTGGGGTTCATCGAGTAAAATAAGAATGATATCCTACATTTGCTTTAGTGGATCAAAAGAGAAACAATAAAATGTGATGTATCGTCTATCCATGTTTAGGTTCCCACCAGATATTCGACCCTCAATACATAGTTAAATATCCTCAAAGCAGCATCGCGTGCACAGTCAATTAATAGTCCTACCGCATTCTGTAATAACATCTTGTGCACGTTGACATCATTTTTCGACACAGGCAGTTTCCCTAAGATATTTTCAAGAAGCAAAGTTGATTCTATACCGTACAACACGAAGACCTTGTGCTAGCAATTAAAAATTATACAGATATATGATAACTAGTGCAGACAAACTCTCACGATTAGTAAATTAAGCCTTGTAGATTAATTCTTCGAGTTACTATCTAGATTATGCACAGTTGGAGCATAAACCAACTGCGAGAAATCTGTGCATGACCCACACTTTTATAGCCACCGACCTGAAGAAAATAGGTCATGAATGATTTCTGTGAATTTGAGTGAGCACTGAATTTTGGGATAAGCCTATATGAGAGCACATTATACAAACAGTATTTTCGTAGCAATTGTATTTTGGTTCGTGGTTAAGACATACCTTGATTTTATATCACGTGATAAGTTTTTATTCACTGTCGTCATAGTCATTTTTATTTTTAAATTTATGTCAGTTTTTCAGAATACGCATGGCTTTCTAGTGACATTTTGCGATATGATCAACTGTCAGATAGTATAATTTTATATACTTGAGAAAATGAGTAGGCTATCAACTGTGAAAAAATATATGCAATACAAAGCAATCTCTTTACATACAACATTCTCACTCACTATGATGTATGAGAACTCCCCACCCCGTTTTATCTGGATTAGTTATTTTGAGTATTAGTGGCGTCGCGGATTTAACTGTTTAATAGTAGTATTTTAGTATAAATGAATATTCAATTATATTTGATAGAGATTATGATTTTTTATTCTGATTTTGGGCGAAGTTGCGCATGGAAATAATATACAGTGCACTTATGCTGTGTAGCTGGAAGTAGCGCCACATTTGTTCTAATATTACTTAGATTAATTTTCTTTGTGTGAGTAACTGCATTTTAGTTTTAGTGAATTCTTCTCGCTTAAAAATGCAGAATCAACTACAACGCAACTGAATTTTTATAGGTATGATATGTCTATAAGATACTTTACCTCCGATAGGAGCAGCAAAAGCAGTAGTGACTACTGCACATGCAGCTCGCACAACATATATCTCAAGGTGCCTGAAAATTTTGTGATGTTAGATTGGTGATAAGCTCAGTACAAGAATACAGGATATTATCATATATTTTTACTATGGCATTACAGAAAGGCATGCCAACACGAGCACCTTAGCTCTCTTTAGAAACGTCGTATATAAAATCTAGAACATAGAACTCTACTTGCAAAATAAAACAAAATATAATACCATCCTAAGCTGTATAGTACGGCAAATTATAGATTAACTGACCAAAGTTTGGAGGTTAATAGGCAAAACTATCAAGGTTAATTGGCAAAACTATAAAGGTTAACAGGCAACTAAACGAACAAATACGTAAGCCAACTTTGCGGATTATTAACTATATCAATATAGAATATAACTGAGATTCAATAACAATAAACTAGCACTCTCACTCACACTATAGTTAATTGGTAAAACTATAGAGGTTAACAGGCACAACTTTGAAGATTTATAAGAAACCCTTAGGAGGTTATATTGACATCCAACTCCAAATGAATATGTAATCAGAGAGCAGATACATGATAACAATATAACTGAGATAACAATAAAATAATGTACATACACTGACTATACAGTAGTATAATAACAAATAAATTACTTAGTAAATAATGAAATCCATAAATCAATAATACAGCTCCAAAGAATATATAATAAACTAAGTAAACTCAATATATACAATAAAATCACACGAATACAATAATTAATAATAATAATTAATAATAATATCATCATTAATACTCAAGTATCCTAAGTGACAAACAGACCTAAGACAAACCTGTGGAGGTTAGTTGACAAATCTCTGGAAGTTATACTCAAATCTATGGAGAATAATAGACTAGACTAAAGATATATAGTTGATTGTCGAAACTATAGAGGTTAATCGGCTAATCTATGAAGATTAATCTAACAATAATAATAAAATAATAATACATAGATAGTTATATAGTTATGATTATAATCATAACTAATAACTAATTGAATTAGCAAGCAATATTAAACAACGAGACTGAGAGAAGCAATAGAGAACTATATAATGCCACCTTTTAACAAAACCTGATATATGTATCCAAGATAATAATAAATTGAATATATACATCAAATAATATATACTTTGTACATGGACATAATATAATGTCAATCCACAAGTATTAATTAATAATATCATAATAAGACAGTAATAATAACTAAAATAACAATAACCAGATCACAATACTCTGATTTTTAACATATAATCAATATATAATAATAGATAATAATATAATAATAATAATATAAATAATAATAATAATAATAATAAATAATTTTACAAGAAGTTTCATTATTGCTTTTTCATTTGATAGGCAAAGTCTTGCTTACATAGACTCTAACAGATCTAAGATAGATATGCCCAAAGTGGTAATTCAATATCAGTCCGTAATTTAACAAAAGATACAAACCAGTTATTAATGATACTGAAGTTAGCGATTGGGTCCGATAGGAGATTTACCTTTATGGTATTCATTACTAGATTCGCTTAATTTTAATGATATACCAATAGCATGAATAGATGGTAATTATGTAGAGTAAAACAATTACTAGATACGTCGATTTCGTAGGTAGATATAATTAGATTAATACATTATTGCATAGGCTAGAATTGATAGTCAGAAGGTTAAATTATAGAATAGCTAGATATGGTGTAACACTATAGTATGAGAGATAGATTAGACTTACGATGATAGATTGAGTAGGATTTAGATAGATAGATGATCGAGATACGATCCGAATAGATAAGTGATGAAGATAGATAGATTAGATGGGTAGTGTGAGAGAGAGAGAGTAAGAGAGAGATAGAGAGAGAGAGAGAAGAGGAGAGAGAGAGAGAGAGAGAGAGGGAGAGGAGACGAGGAGAGAGAGAGAGAGAGACGACGAGAGTAGAGAGAGAGAGAGAGAGAGAGAGAGATTATCATAAGTGAGT
>JABUQX010040161.1:0-60000 GCA_015478945.1 Trachelipus rathkii
AGCTATAGGAATAACTATTGCATCAAAAGCGTATCTAACCTATATTCAAATATAATTCGGGTTGTTGTTTTTCCTCAAAATAATAAGACACACATATACTAATCTCTTAAACCCAAAGATTCCTGAACTTTTTTTTCCTTCAACTATGATACGCTTGCTTTTAGAATATTTATCTATAATCTAAATCTTTATAACTTTTATGACAGTTGACAAAGTATACAATTGTGATCCAAAAAATGTATCTTATTCTTTAAAACCGGGCTTGTCCGTATTTAGTTAACCAGCTATGACAGAAGAATGATCACACCGTAGAAATAACGGTTAGGGTAATACTTAATGTTTATAGTTACTAGAACCAATTTTAAATATCTTGACCCTATAAC
Source organism: Trachelipus rathkii (assembly GCA_015478945.1). Classification (NCBI taxonomy): domain Eukaryota; kingdom Metazoa; phylum Arthropoda; class Malacostraca; order Isopoda; family Trachelipodidae; genus Trachelipus; species Trachelipus rathkii. The sequence continues at coordinate 384 of JABUQX010040161.1, forward strand.
AACTTAACAATAACGATATCATATTATTGTCACTTTAATACAGTATATTAAACAATTACATAAATTATCATTAATATAGTCATATTATTAAACTTTAAGGCAACAATAGTATTTAAGCCTCCTATAAACCTCACTACTCAGTATACTTGGTGACGTATATAATATCGTATACGCGATCAATCAACAGTGCGACTCATATATCTTTATTCTAAAACAATTTAAAACTATTGATTAAATTACCGAATTCCTTTGTGTATTTTTATCTGATATCGAGAGATAGAACTTCTATTTACCATTAAAACAAAGGACTCAAGAAGAGACACGGCTAACCTATCACTGACGGGCAATTTAGAGTTAGGGTGTAATACTCCTAAAAAAACCACTGGTTTTGGAGCTTTCTCACTTTCTGACTATACACCAGTGAAATACATACTTTCAAGGACTACATTATTAACACCAGCCCTCTTGCCGCATATATTTCAATGGGTTTCTCCACTTCTTATCAATACCTATCAAATGAGTAACGCATCTGTTAAAAGCTATTCAGTTATTTCACTCAGACATCATAAAATCAATCTCTCTATCATTTTAAAGCATCCACGTTCATATACAGGTGAGCAAAGATATCACATATTACAATTTCAAATAATCAGCAACTTGTAGGTCCCTTGGCGTGAACATATATTATATTATACCCATCATATTTGTTAGCAAAAATCCCACCTTATTAGGAATTAGTTTACACTGACTAGAAGTAAGAAATGATATTAGATATCTACCACAATCCTACTTCCACCAGTATAAAACATCATTTTCCTCTTAAGGGAATTATCTATTTGAACACAATGAGATAGTGGGTTTCATCTTTTAAGGGAAGGTCCACCTTTATCACAACGTGCATGCGCTGTTGGGTATGCAAGGGATTTAGAAATAACAATTTTATTCACACATTTTTAGATCTTCTAGTCACCTCTGACCCAGAGTATTTCCTGCAGTGCATCTATTATGAAAACTAATTATAACACACAGGAAATTGAGAATAGAACTATATCCTCTGTCTCGTACTTTTATCAACACGTCTATTAGACAGTATCACGACTCTCACTAACTAAGTAGTCATTATTTATCTCGTGCCTAAACACAACTTTACTAGGATCATTTATATCATCCTACTATATTTTATAAATAAGGACTAAAGATACATTATATCATCCTTAACTTAGCCTACTCCATACTTATCCCACTTATTCATAAATGATAGTTATTGTATCTATTTATGTTGTCATTTACTATCTCTCTTATTAAATATTACCTTTCTTAATTCACATCACTTCCCAATATTCCCATCCCCTCCCTTTCATCTGGGAAAATGTATATCAGTAATTTCTGTATTACATAACTAAAACTAAAACTGTATGTCAAACATCATGAAATCAGTGTACTTGCGATGTATATTTAAACTCTACTTAAATAAAAATTTAACTATTAAATTAAATTAATAACTTTATTACTACAGGTTATTGGGGCAAAATAAAAAAACCACTCACGAAAATTAAACAGAAATTATAACAAAAAATAATAAAAAATACATATAAAGAAATCAATATTCAAACATATACTATCCATGAAAATCATAAACGATACACAACATTAACATGTTTATAAATAAAAATAATGAAAGTATGTATACCGTTAAATATAAGTCAATGTGTTGATTTTATATTAAAAAATAAAACTAATTTTAAGTTGGTACTATGCGGGCCTCGCTATATATATTTAAAAAGCACATTTATAGGGCATTTTTCTTATGCAGTTCTAAAATATATTAATACGGATATTATCTAAAATTTAGATGACCTCTATAAAAATTCCTATATGCATAAAATTAATTCAATCTATTTTTCCATCTTAATTGCCTTTACCACCTTTTACAATTTCATTTATATTACAATATATAATGTTGATTGCTTTTTAAAGAAAATATAAGTAAAAGCTGAGAAAATTCAAACATCTAAGTTCTATAATCAAATATATATACATAAGATATATAATATAACTGTAATAAATAATAATATTATATTATATCATTCTCATATAATTTTATATTGATCTTATGATGTGGACCCATACTACTACAAATTTGATTAAGTGGATTGTTATCTTTTGAAATACTAATACGTGAATTATATTATATTATTTTTATTATATAAATAATAAAAAAAGTATCATCCATTAATTATTCTAAATATAATATAATTCTTATTATATATATTATTTATATATAGTAGGTATATCCTAGAAATATTTTAATTTATATAATGGGTAAGCTGTACTATTGAAATAGTAGATACCCAGTAAACACGAATGTTGTCTCTGCTCTTATTTCTTATATGTAGGTAATTGAAACATTAATTTATTACTCTTACCTTGTACTAAATTTATTACTGACTCATGTCATCTTTTATATAAGACTAATAAATATAATATGCCTATTTAATATAAGTTAATCAAAAGGGTAGTATAAGGGGTCCAGAATCCGTTGTAATAGCTATAGTACAATTTTATTGTGTGGTGAAACAATTCATGCAATTTACACACCACAATTATATATGCATTTTTATTATTTATTTGTGTAGTATAATTCAGGACTATATATGATTGATATAAAATAATAAAAATAAGGAATTATATATCATAATAAAATAATAATAATATAAAAGTTGTAGATTTCGCTTCCATTTAAGGGTAAAGGTATATCTATATATTATTATATATGTGTAAAATATCTATCTTTAATTATATTACTTGTTATAAACTATTTAGGATATTTTTATAGTAAAAAATAAATTTAAATCTTTGGGAGAATTTATGCATAATTTGAGTTGATATATTTGTTTAGTCTGTACAGGTTAACTGTATGCTAGAGTTTCGATATATTTTAATAAGAATGAAAATCCCCGGCCGCCTCGCCGGTCTTGTGGGAGATCAGACTGAGAGATGTAAATTGGGACCAGTATTTATTTGAAAAGGTAATTGTAACTAATTAACCGGCCTATCGGAATAGGAGGGATCGTACGTTCCAATCTATGCCGGACGTAAGGTGAAACGTAAGCCACAAGGTAGGGCCAGGAGCAGTTTGCTCATCCCCTCTTATTATTTCAATACTCGTTATAGTTTTGTGAAATGTAAAGTTTTGGCAATGTGCCATAACACCGTAGCGGAACCGCGGGCGTCAAATTCTGCCTATGTGCACCTTGTTCTTACTATGTATCTGGTTCTTCACAATGAGATATATTATGTTTTAAATAATCTTCCATTCCTCTTCAAAAAATTGGAGATCTACCGGGGGTTCGCGTAGGGATTAGATCTTGCTACCTGTTTCTACTCAGGAAGGGAGAAGGATTAAATTTTTATCTCCATTAAGCTATATTCCTAATTAGATTTTTCGGAGCGATTAGTAACGCGACGGTAGACAGCGAAAGTCCAGCCGACCTTCGCTGACAGAAAACAACTTACTTAGTAGTAGATCTAAAGTCGCGGGCACGGTTGGCTCCAGAAGGGGCTGGCCGTGTTAATGGTCACATTTGAGCAGACCGCGATGGCCCTCACAAATGCCCCTGCCTATGTTAGGCGGTCTAGACGCAGCGGGGGGCCGCTATGGTTAACGAACTTTAAACCTCCTGGGCCGACTCTGAACGAAGTAATGATGGTTGTATTTGTAAATATTATTTAATTATATAACAAGAAATAGAATAATAATATATAATGAAATATCTGTAAAAGAACCTACTTTATGACCCGGGCCTAGGCCGACGCCCTCATTACTATAACATGCGGTCGATTTATTAACGCAGACCCCGTGGGTGCGGTTCATTGTCCGCGAATTATACGCCGGCACCGCATACTCAAGGTAGAATATGGATGTAAATTGGTAGCTTGAAACTGCGGACCGGACCCTTCGACAGTAACCCTTCCTACAGTGGTTGCGCATCATAGATTTTAGGTATCACGCAGCGTCTTTTTTTTTTGCTATATATTAATATAAATTCGCATTCTTTTCTTACTCATTTAGGGATTTGAGACTTGAGGTTCGACCCACTCGCTAAAAACTTATTTATTGAATTTATCGTAGGGTCACCCCTATCCCTTTTAGAATCCATAATCCAGCTTAGTTGGGGTATCGAGCTGGGCGCCTCTAGATAGGGGGGGCGCTGAGGTTGGTATATTTAGGCCCTAGCCACAATGGGGGGGTGTTGAGTATTCTTTTAGTCGGTATTAGTTATTACTATCTTTATCTTAGAGGGGTCCTTACCTTTCTCCCATAGCTACTTCTCTCTTAAGTAGTTGTACTCAAAATAATACTTTCTTCATCTAATCTTCATATACGTTAAGGTTTACTATCAGTTCATTTCTCTACTATGCCCTAGCTAATTTGTTTAACTTCGTTCTCTTGACCCAATATCATTCTATATCTTCTCTATCTCTATCTATCCCTAACATATCTTTCACGATTTATTACTTCAATTCTACCCTATAATTATTATTTATATTTAATCACCTTCTCTAGTCTGATGTCTGCTAGAATCCCTATCCTCTCCTTATTATTTAGTTTATCTTACTAATCTTAGGCTATCCCTACTGGCTCGTGCTCGGAGGGTAATAGTGGATAGGATTACTTTCATATCGTTTGCATTGTCAACTAGAAAAAGGCGTTCCTGCGACAAAAAAACGTGAGACACTCAGTTATTGGCCCCTTTTGGGGCGGTATTAGAACCCCTTAATATTGAACTTTTCCCGTGGGGAGCGGTACGCCGATATTACGGATTCGCGCGTATTAACCTTGTGATGGTAATCTTACTCCCGGTCTCTACATTGCTTTTTCCCTTCCTATTCTATATTCTTCCTTACCTTATATTTTTCTATTTACCACATTGCATCTTAGTGACCAAATTTTACCCTCACTATTGGTACCTAGGATTACTCAAAAATGGATAACTTAGGTGATTCTCTCTTGCTTATTTATATCAAACTTAACCTTCATCAGTATTATTATATTTTTTTTTCATCTTTTTTTTCACACATTATTATTTTGGGTTCCATATCAAATTAACTTCATACCTCTTTTCCTCCACCCCTCGCTGGCTTCACCCCAACCTGTCTTATTTACCCTTTCAACTCCCGGTCGCCTATTCTAGTTTTTGTACGCCTTGATTGTGGCTCTTCTCGCTGCGCCCTTCATTCATCTGTCGCCACTTATATATTTTCATAACATTTTTATATATTGGTCTATTTTATTATTGAATCTGGAGATCTATGTAAAACGTGGGTTTCTATCCTTCACTTCTCTCTCCACTATCTATCTACTGGCATACAATAACATATTACTTCATTATATCTATATATCTATCTTAATCTTCTTTTCTTATCTTCGCTAACGGCGGTGTCCCCGGACCTTGCCATTTTCAGGTGCCGGTGAAGCCCGGGCCTACGAGGTGTACTTCGCCGCCTCCCAGTATACCACTCCATATCCGGCCCGGACTTCACGGCCGGTACCCCTTAGGCTCATATCATTCTTCATGACCTTTATTTCCTTTCCTATACGCCATGTAAAAACCATCATATTCATATTTTGGCACCTTTCCTTCCAAGCACATTGTCACTCTTGCTCGTTCATTCCTAGCCCCTTCCATAACCCTCTGGCATCACTCCTTGCCAAGACCGACATCCTCTGGAGTCCACAACTTATTCACTTCGTACAATAGGGAGAGTTTCGAGTATTTTTCTCAAAGCACCCGGGGCAACCCAACCACACGCGCCATCGCTCCCGTCGTGACTCTAAAGCTGTTTTGCGGACGAGTTGTTACTCCACACCAACTAAAACGCTTTGGTCCAATCATCCTACTGGCCACCCCATCACCAGAAACGGCTATGCATTTCTATAGCAAGTGAGTCCCCATGACCATTCACCGTCCCAAGACGCAGACGGGCTTCAATAGACGTATTGCCCCTCTTCCCCCACAAAATATCTTCATTCCTAGTAGAAATTAATATCTTTGAAACATGTTCCCTTTTTCATATCATTCCAATACGAGGATTGAATTTGTTGAAATCTAAGCGAGGTAGTTCAAGTATGATCCTATAAGGACTGATCCGATATCACATTTACTACAAGAATATATTGAGCGCTATATTCAAACACTAACTCATTTATTTTTCACCTGCACCTGATTTTGACCCACCAGAAGTTATGGACCAAGATTGATACCTGATAAGTACTCCAATGTCAATAATTTTTACTCCAGGGTCTTTGCTCATTCTCGGGTGAGATTCTGAAATTCAACTTAAATGATAGTATATATTGAAATTACGTATGTAAATTGGGGCTGTCATAGTGGCTTAGGAAAACACTCCGAAATCTGATCTATTCACTTCGAGATATGGTAGCATTTATGAGAGTGTAAGGATTGAAACTGAATATACACTGAGCAAGCCGATATTTACCCACCAGAGGTTTTTCTTTTTGGCTTATTTTATATATTTCCATAAAATAGTTTACTATTTATTTAAATAGATTACTTATTTTCTCAAGATAACATGTGATTTATTAAAAGAATGTAGCGAGATATTTGACACCTTTCAAACATATTCCAGTTTTTAACGCTGTACATGAACTATAAATAGATAAACAAAGAGCCTTAGATCCACAGTACCTAGCACAGCGCCCATTAAATAGCCAATTCAGATTGTTAATAATACAGTAAGTGGGAATAGCAATATTTGATTTCTTGACAAGGAATTGTATATCATAAGTTTGAAGAACAGAAACTCGTGGCTAAGTTTTGTATTTAATAAGTAAAGACCAGAATTCAATCAATTTAAGCTTTGACTGCTAAATAAAGTCGCCTAAAATACTTGAAAAATTCTACAGAGTTTGCCAAGCTTTCTCATGATTAACTGGATACCTAAAAAGGCAAAATCAAATTATATCCTCAATTATTATCGACAAATTTGGCCCCTCTTAGCAGCATATCTCTATCAACTCTGAGGAAGATGACCAGCACGAGTTAAAGCCAGAGCTGAAGAGGCCATTATGAAAATATAAAAATTTGGAAATGAGTAAAACAGGAAGAGAAATATGATCACCCCTGCACATAAAAATAGTTCATATAACAAAGGAAACAAATGGTTCATTAAAATACTGTGAAGACCCAAGATACCAACTGACATTATTCTTCTCAATGAAATTAAGAGACATTGAAGTAGAAAATGGATTTGCTTAGAATGTCTATATAATATGCATAACAAATTTGAAGGTCGAATAGTGATAAAAAGTAGTAGCAGTACAGAAGTATATATAGTGGGTAGGCCAAAAAATTAGACCCAAGGTTCCGCACTGGTTCTAGCAGTTCATAAACCATTGGTAACGGTTAAAGTTACCATTCGTAACATAGAAATCTAAGCATTAATCTAACCAATTAACTTAGATTTCTGCCCAGTCCCGGGTATTGAGGGAGAGTAGGGTGACAGGAGTCATTAAGAAAAGAATATTTATCATATAACAACGGTAAAAGCAAAGCTTCTGTTGTTTTTACTTACCTACAATAATTTGAAGACAGGAAAAGTGCCGACGATTCAGATTAGTGTAAAAAGGATACAAAAAAGAAAAATCCAGCTCTGTGTCTTCAAAGGTATAAATCAAATCACTTAAATGAAACATAAAATATTTTGTGTAGTAGGAATTAATTATAATATTAAATCAGTTTTCTATAAAAGAAAACATTCTTAAATTGGTGGACAACGCCTGACAACAAACGCTTAATAATTTACCTATACATTAAGCAGTGACTGAGCAAAAATTTAACTCTTACCTTCCAGTACAGGCTCACTTAATATTCACAAATTAAATCAGTAGAAATTATTTCAATTTTCAGAAGCGTAAATAAGATGAGGAATATTGTACTCCTATGCTATGACTACTGATACGATTAATGCCATGTTACTTTTATTCAGTATTGGGTCCTGAGTCCTGACACTCCTTGTTTCGGCATTGAAATAAAATAAAATATAATAAAAAACTTAGTAAATTTCCCGCGTTCCCGGCCGGACCGGAACGGAAAAAAAATGCCATACAATTACGGGCCGAGGAACCTTCCCCGGACCGGAGCGGGAAGTGTTCCGGTTAAGGGGTCTCTATGAATATAATATATTAACATATATTTTAAACTCATAATATTTATTTTCTAATGTATCTAGGCCCAATAAAAGATGCTAAACTCACCATGTGAGTAATATGATAATACTACAAGTATGAGTAGTGTAAGTCACAATAAAAATTATACCGTCATATGAGCGCTCTAATCCCTAACTTACTAATATACTTTGATAAAATCTCTCCACTACATCTCACTGAGGAAATAATAGAAATTCATCCCTCAAAAAAATTCTACCTACTTCTGGTGCGATAAAAGGAGGTTACCCTTATAAAAAATCTGCGACTAGCATCCTCTCCGCCCTCTGCCAGCTGCACAATGACGGTCCATCACAAAAACTAGCTGTCCCGGCTATTGTCTTAAATTTGGATCGCCGAGTTGCAACATTAATTTATTTCGATACTCGAACATGAATCCCAACGATGAGTTTTTATATCTAATTTTTTCATTATCTTATTATGTGTTTTAAATCTTACTACCAACTCCGCAACTAGGTAGAATCACAACTCCCTCCACCCTAATTTCAGATAAAATTAGCATAAGACGTATGCACTCTGTATGCACCACGATTTTTTTTTTGTAAACGACTCTAAAAGGCACTACCCCTACCAGGAGTAACCGCGAGAGGCAATCTGACAAGATGCAACAACGTTCGGGGTTCTCTCAGGCCCTCCTGGGGGACGCGTGGTAAGGACAATTTTCCCCTCCGGGACCGCGGTCTGCCTCGGCGGCCCGCCTCTTCTGGTATTCGAATGGGTGTCAGACGGTGGTTCCTCCGCCGGCCCTCCCCACTCAGGCTCGAAGAGTAAATTGGAATAAGCGTCCCGCTCTCTGGGGTTTTCACCGTGTATATAAAAATATTACCCGCTAGCCCCGGCCTCGATAGTACCGGCGCGTAAAAATTTATATTTTATACGAATATACGCTGATTCCATTAATATGCTATTGAGTATTCCTCACTTCCTAACCTATCGTCGTTTGTGAGAAGATAATAAAAAAAATAACGGAAATAAGACCTCATAAATTTTTTGTCTCTTCTTTTCTTTTTTCATACTAGAATCGTCCTAACCTGATTTCCAATATAGTACTAATTCGAAGTTTTCCTTGGTACCCGTACACTCATCCTAGGTTTGTCGGTAAGATATCATGCAGGTATTTTACTTAGGCTCATCTATATATCTATTAATATTATATTTGGTATTATAATTGGTATTATAATTGACCTTTTAATATTATATTATATCTCCTACTTTACAGCGAAAGGACTAGATATGAGTTGCAGTCTATAATAAATTATTAATAGGGTATAGTAATACGTATATTATTAATTATGTTTGTCCCTAAATGCAATAAATAAAATATTATTATAGTCGTTAATATACTACTTAATAGTTATATTCATACTATTATATATTACTAAATATTAATTATTAAAAATTCTAATAGTGTCTATTAAGCCTATTGTCATAACCTGTCTCTCCCTAACTAGGAACTTTTTAAATTAGCCGATATTATCTGGCCCTTTTACTAAAATTACTTTATTCTAAAAAATTAAAAAGGTTTAAATTAAAACTAAGATGTTTCACGCTGCCTACTTTAATTTCTACCAATTAAACTAATTAAATAATACACTATTAAAAAAAATTAAAATAATATTTTTTTTTTTATAAAACATATAAGTGTCTGATTATCACTTATCATTTTTTTTTCCAAATGTTTACAAGGGCGTAAAAAATTTATGTTGATCCTATGGTCGGTTAAATGTTAAGCAATAATAATAGAAATATTGCACATCTTGATTTCAGGGCTCTTAACAGCCACTCCCTGTATTGGCTCATAAATGGTGAAATAAAAATATTCAGTATTATATAATGTTTTTCGATTTTTTATCCTTAGTGTGATGATTTTTTTTTGAAATATACTGTACTGAAAACAAGCAAATAGACTGTGGGATTGCGGAATGCGCGGACTCGAGAGGGGTGGAGGGATTTTTGGACTAACTCCGAATCCGCTATCGTATGTGCAAGAATATCACAAGAAATAGGTCCCGAATATCTCGAATTCGGATCGGGCTCAAGCTACCTTCGGATTTCGAAATCCGAATACCCGGTAAAATACGGGTGTTTGAGATAATTGATTCAGAAAACCAGAGATTAACACCGGAAAGTCTTCGTATATCCTGTTTTCCAATGTGACCCTCCTACGCTATAAACGAATCCGGGTATCATCAGGATAAATGGCCCGGACTCTCCGAGAAGCAAATCAGGGATTCTACACGGAAGTTCCGATCATAGCCTAGTATTGACGGAGCCATTACACGCCCATCCCTGTAATAATATAAATTTATATTATTATGAAAATAAAAAAAATAGGTTATATATATTCATTAAGTAGTATATATGTATATATAGTAAAAATATATAATCCCTAAATCTACAGTAATAATAGTATAATCAATACAAACGTGGCGGTATCTTAAGTACTAATTTAATAATATAAATAAGGGGATGACCCTATGTATAACTTGAAAGATATATTTTATCTTGTATATCTATGTATCCTTGTGTTCTAATATATTTATTATATATATAATCATCTTGCTGGGTTCTATATATTAATATACAATTTTTATTGTAAACTCATCAGATTATAATATTATTATGTGGTTCTACCAATATATACTATTAATATGTAGACCCCCTATTCCTCTTAATATATATATCTATATTATAATATACTCATAAATACTGAATACTTACTATATTATACATACAGATAATGATACCTTGATAATTTGAACTTAAGAACACCACAAATTTAAAAAAAATATAAGGAAATAGTATAGTATATGTTATATGGTATTTGCAGGGTCAATCTACTTTAAATGCTAGGTATAATATCAATCATATCATCTCACCATAGCATAGAATTGTCTCATTCATCTATATGTCCGTAAATTTTATAATATAGCAACATTTACAAATTAATTTTAATTTTAATTATGTTTAATTATATCTTTTATTTTCCATGTTTTTGATATTGTAATTAATTAATAATAAAACGTAAATTACCAAATCGGGTGACACACTGATAAAAAATCTTAAATATAAATAGAATTTATAATGTATATGTCATCCGTTAAAGTGTTAAAAGCTGCTATTAATCGTTGTCAGGTAATATATCACGAGCAATATTTTATTAATGTTCAAGTTCGAAATGACTTATTTGAAAATAAAGATTAGGCACTATTCGCTTATGATATCTCAGTTCAATGTTAATGTATCTGTTGTAACGGTTCCTTTTAATCTTTGTCCCACACACTTTTTTTTTTTCGAAAAATGAAAGCCTACTGATTGTGGGGCCATTGCAATTTGCTTAGATAAACTTAAACGATGGCTCTTTAGCCGGGGGGGAAGGAGCGAAGTTACAATGTTGCTGCTGTGAGATGCTGGGGTAATATGATTTTTAATGTGGGCGTGGAGTGATATGTTTGTATATACTGTTTTAGAAAGAATAGGATTAATATAAATAGTTTAAGTGGAATAATATGTAATAAAGTAGAATATATATTTGGTTAAAAAGATAATAACGATAAAGCTGCCTCGAAAATGGAATAAAAAGAAGAAATAAGAGTTTTTAGAGGAAAAAGTGTTTGGACATGGGTGATATCTGACGGGGATGTAGGGTGTGGATGTAAGATAAGATGGTGTTAATGACTTATTTTATGTATTTGGGTGGAATAATACTGTGGTATTGTGTGCAAATAGTGGTGGGATGTTTATTTGGAAAAAGGTGTTGTGGAAATGTTGATAAGTATAAAATGTAAATGAGTAATAAAATTGTATTAGTTTGTTATTGAGATGTTTGTATAAGTATGAGGTAAGATTGGAGGCCTATTTAGTGATTAGAGCCTGTTTTGTACGTTTTTACTGCGTTGTGTCAATATTATAGTGTTAGTGGGACTTTTTCTCTATGTATTTTGTTTGGTGTGGTTTTTATCTGTTTTGTGCAGACTAAAGAATTATCCACGTCCAGAAGGGGATATGTTGTGGTGGGGTGTTTAGTGTGTGTTGGTGCTTGGCTTGTGTAGGCAGCGCGTGATTTGGGGCGTAGTGGTCGGGGGTTTGCTCGGTCCTTGGTGTGTTTTTGAATCCGGGGGAAGGTACTGAGGTTGGTAGGTGTGGACTATAATTTGCGCGTCCGTCGCTTCTCCAGGGGAAAGGGGTTCCGGTATCTGCCCGTTTGATATGGTGTTTTTGGTGTTGTGTGTGCCGCGTGTGGTTTCTGACTTTTGCCGCACCCTGCATCTGACGGTGGGTAGGTTGGATAGAAGCTTCTGTGCTGTCTGTGTTCTGTCCCGTTCGGGGCTCGTGTAGCCCTAGTTCGATTGAGCGTGTGTGACTATGCTTTTTAGTCAGATAGAATATAATATGAGTTATAAGTTGCGATTGGTGTGTAGTTTGGGGGTAGTGGTGGTGTAGTTGGGTGAGTGTAGTGTATAGTTGTAATGATAGGTATGGTTAGTTTATGGATAAGTGTTGTATGTTAGGGGTAATATTAGTGCCGTCTGATTGATTTTTATTGAAAGAGTGTTGATTCTTTGTTAAAATGTATTGTTAGGAGATATGATTACGTAGTGTTGGTATGTTAGTTAGTATGTGTATGTAAGTTATGTTATAGTGTATGTATGTATATATAGATGTGTGTTATCTGATATTTGAGTTATAGTTTGGATTATAGCTTCAATGTTCCCGTGCTTCGTGTCGAGTCGGTCTGGGAACGTTCCCCGGTCGGGGCATAGCATAAAAGTAGGGTTTGCGTATGCTTTTTTTGTGTTTTTTTTTGTTTTTGTTTTATTTTTTTTAGATGATATCATTTGTTTCGCCGCGATAAAAGAGTCGTTGGCCTCGTGGTAAAGGATTCCGGACATTGGGTAGTTTGCCTTTTTGGCCTCGCTGTTAGGTCTTGTATGATTTATTCATTTAGTTTGTTTAAGTTTGATGTATTATTAGTTAGTATTGATTATTTATTGTATGTTAATATTTAGTTATTTATAACTGTATTATATATATCTTAGTTAAAATTTATATTAAAACATTTCAGCAAAATACAAGGACAGCGATTTATAATAATCGTTAAAAAAGTTGTAATATTTTAAGAGATATAATAATTATATAAAATCGATATTATTGTTTGGAGACATTTTCTTATAATAGTCTATACTAAGACTAGCGCTAATTGCAAAAATTGCATGCTACAACATTGTGAACAATGCCCAGGAAAGGGTTGATTAGAATCATACTTATTACTTTCAGTTTGATAATATTCTGTAATATCCCTTTGGCTATACCTTTGCATTCTTTTACTTTATGACTCGAAAAAACCCAAATATAAAAGTTATGCTTTTGCGCGTGTTCAAAAAAAAAAAATAATTATTTGTTACCGGAGTATAATTTAAAACTTAATTTTATCTTTCTGTTTCATACAACAATTATATTAGTGCATTATGTAAATAAACTCCACCTTACAAATTCAGGGGTTGGCGAATAAACAACTACGAGACTAATTATATATATTATTATATATATCTTATATATATATTATATTAATATAATTTATTAATATAATTAAATTATTTAATTATACTTTATACTCATATTTTAATTTAGTTAAATAATATAGTATTGTAAAATTATTATTCCAACAAGTTGTAGTAAAGATAATATTAAGAAATAAATCCGTAGACGTTCTTGTTGCATGCTTTAAAATTATTAACACGTACATTAGAAATAACAAAAATAAGTTCGCATGTACTTTATATGTATCTTATTATTAATAAAACCAGAGGACCTTGAACATGATAACGCCCACTTTTTAAAACTTTTTGATCTTCGTCACTACCACGTGTGGCGCTCAGAGATATGGTTGACAATGATTTTTAGGTCTGTTGACTTCAGAGTTCCAGTAATATTCGACAGAGCTCTAGGATCAAGCGGCCGCAGAAATATCCTAAAACCTCCATCCCTCAAATCTTAGGAATCAATCTACCCCTGGGACTTTACACCTAGATTTATTGATTCCAATTACCACGAAATCCCAGCACAGATTTACTTTTAAGTAGAACCTTCTTCAAACTTTCCAAGGAAATAATGAAAATAGAGATGACCGAGCAGAATGGTGAGGGCCATAATCAATGAAACAAGGAAGACGACAAACTTCTTAGGGGTACCGGTTAGAGTAAATACTTAATGAGGATATAACTGAGAGGGTTTTGGGTGCGTAGAGAGACTGCGATTTCTTTAACAAAAGTGCGAGTTATCCGCTGTTGAAAACACGAGAGACCAGTCGTATTTGTCACTTGTGGCCTGAGATCTGCTTAAGTAAAAGCTATAAATGGACATAGCTCCTTTTTAAAGTAGTGTTATAGGCGCCGAAACAAAAATTATTAAGAATCATTGAGTTTTTTTTTAAAAACAGAGTGAAGTATCTGTTAATATGCACTATTTGCCATATTATTTTTACTAGTTATATATATAAAATTATCTATATTTATATATCTCTTGTAATATATGTCAATATGTTGTGCTTAAATGGATTATGTTCTCCTAAGTATGCCTTCGTTATATTTGGTAAAATATTTTGAACTAAAAAGCATGAAGTATGCTGCTTTTAGAGAGAATGTAGTTTGGATAGAATTAAATATAGAATCTCCACCTTTTTCAACTTTTTTCCACCAGTCAGGATAGGCTTTTAAAATGTGTATCTTTACCAACTAATCAATTATTATATATTTATTAATAATAAATAGATATAAAATAATAATAATAATATCTTTGTAAGTTATTATTGTTTATTAAAAATAAAGGATGTTTTTAGTCTATAGAAGTATTGTAAATATAGTAGGGATTTATTAAGTTATAATTAGTATTATCTTTCGACCAGAAATATAATATTAGTATATAAATATATTTATTGATACTATTTAGTTCATATTTATAATATAGCTATAATTATAATTGTTTTCTTTTCTATTATGTTTCTAACTAAAAGTAATACCAGCGATTAATAATATTGGAAGAACTCTCCTCTTTCTTATGATGTTGGATTTTCCATCCCTCTGATTATACAATTAATGTTTGTTATAAATTTATTGTTTTATAAATATAAAATTACTCTGAGAGATAAATACTCGATTGAATTTATTAATAATATTATATTAAGAAATTACAATTTATACCTTATTTTATAAAATTAATAATGTAAGTAAAATCGGCTGAGCCCAATTTTTCTTTATTTTTAGGTTTTTTGATATTTATCCAGAGTTTAGGTAATGTCCCATTTTATTGTGACTATCTTTCGTGGTAATACGGAAATCATTGTTTAGATGTTTCTTTGAGGATAGAATGTCAATAAACCTCTCTGGAATTGTGCGTTTTATTCAACTACCTTCAACGGGTCATTAAGAAATCTCTCTCTCTCTAGTGACAGACTGTCTTCCTTGATCAGTAGATGTTGAGGCTGTAATTCTCACTAATTATTAAGAGTGGTGTGCGACCTACAATTGGGTTCATTGAGTAGTAGTGGCCATCAGCTACCGTCTTTCGAAGTACGACGAAACATGATCATAATAGAACCCGTTGCAGGAAAGGTTTGAACGGGATATGCGACGTCTAACACGCATCCATAGAGGATTTTCTGGTGTCAACAAAGAGCCAAATTGCTATAATAACTGAACAACCGTTAAATATTTCGACGAGAGGAGTGACTCCTTTGTCTTTTAGGTCACTTCTTATGGACTGCCCAAACTCAAAACCTTAATAATACCTTTGCCAATTTAAGTGATTAAAAGGCTGGTTAGGATAATAAATTCATAGAAGAGTACAGGTAAGTATGTAAATAGAAGTTTTTTCACACAAACAGACAGTTTTTTTACACTAAGTTAACATTAAATTCATAGGAAATTGGTGGTACATTTGGCATGCATTATTATTATTATCCGCTTTAGTGGGTTTTATATAACGTAGATCTTTTCTATCTGTTATTGGGTGACTAAAGAATAAATTTTCATACACAGCGATAAAAGGTTTAAAGATTTAAATAAAAACATACTGTCTTGGATTTTCCAAAAACTTTAATGCGAAACACGACTCACTTTTGACTGGAAATGGGTGTGGAATCTAGGATAAAGTTCCCCCATATTCAAGGCCATAGAAGCCGGCCCTTACTTTCAAGCACATCCTGGAAGTCGTGAAGAATAATAAAAATCAAAATATTTTATTAAGAGAATGATAAGCAATAATAATATCTTTGACTATGTGACATTGCTTCATTGGCTTTTTCAATTGGATTAAATCTCGTATTTCTAATGTTTTTTCTTTTGTTTTCTTTTTTTAAAGCGCAAAATTAAAATCTTTCAGAAAATATACAAAAAAATTAGTTGAAAATTAGCATTGTTTTTTTTATTTGTATGATTCGCCCTGAGTAGACTAATTCTTTTGAGAATCAATAGAAATGTGCAATTAAGGGAGCTTTTTAAAATAATTAAGTTACAGACAGAATTAATTATATTTAAATTTGTACTTTTTTTTAGTTATTTTTTTAAAAAGATATTGATTATAGATAAGAGTCATATTTGTATTGAGTCGAAATACAGTTTTCGCTTCAATTTCACGATAATAGCTTGTAATTACTATAGCCTAGGTCAATAGGATAACTTAATAGATCGAAATATTCATAATGCAGCATAGGGTCATTTCGACCATAAGGGTCTTGACCGACTTGTGTTGTTAAGAAACGTGATCGTTGTGCGTGAATGTTGGTTACAGTTTCCCAAATTTATCAATATAATTATATTGAATCAAAGAGTACAAGGAGAGAATAAGAGTAGGAAGTATTATTGAAGGGGAAGGGCAAATAATACGCAACTATGCAATTTATGTGGCAGCGCAAGTGACGATGTAATCGCGCACAGGGAAGGGATGATATTAGTTAAATGTAGAGTGGGATGTTCTTAAATTGCAGGGGAGTAAAAGGGATACTCGCCTCCCAATGAAGTGAGGGATTGGACATCTTATGGACCCAAATTGACCGCACATTTGAGTGTCTCTCTCTAACCAGTTGTTTCATATTTAAAATCGCCTACCATGTCGCTTTATTCTATTTGTCCGGCGCATTAGTTCTCATATTTTATATGTAACAGAGGAGACATAAAAAAATGGTCAGTAGCTAAACATTTTGCTATTAAATATAAACTAAGCTCAACACATCGTTTTAAATATATATTATTTATATTTATATTTATTATTAGAGAACACTACTATCGTTTGTATATGGTACCGTCTTTGTGAGTATTATATTATTGATGCAGGTAAGGTAGCACGATATCAGATTGTTTTCTCAACTATGTCTTATGAAATTCTCATTCTATATTACTTCCTCCAATTCATACAACTGCAATTTTAATATTTTCCCTTAAAAACACCATCATATCATTTGCCTGTAGCCCCGCGACTAAATTTTTTTCCGGGTAGGTTATAATCTTTTCTGAGCAAAAATGCTACGTGGGGTTCATTTTTCACACCGCCCCACGGTCTCCTATTTCTCATCCACCCCCGCGGTCTATCTATGCATCTTTCTTTGAACTGAAAGGCTTTCGAAACGCGTCCACAAATGGTGTTTTTATTTTGAGTGGTTTATAGTAAGATCGTACCCACCAAGTCAAGTCATTTTTTCCATGTGTATCATTTTATTTTTTTTTTTGTTTTTATATAATTACAATAAATGTATGTAATCACGAAAAATGACAGGTAAAAACTTTAAAGGAATGACGAATAGTTTTTACATCTTTAAACTATATGAATCAAAGGTCGTGTCATAAACCAATTTTTTGGCGATAGCATGCCCGAGGCCGCACGCAAGAAAACCAGAGAGTCATCTATGACCGACCTATGGTTATCACGATAGATAAGGTAACCCGCTCAATAATCGGAGTACACAGACAATAAATGAGAGTACAACAATGAATGTGATCCACGAGGGTGGGTTTTCTAAATACCCAAGATAGGCTGGGTCACGTCAAAGGTCACCAGAGATAATGGTGTCACGTAAAAGTTCAGTATTTGAACTGGGTTTCTCGCTCTCTTTCATTTAAAGAAAATTTGAATCTTGCACATAGGGGAACCAAAAAAAATATATCAGTGTAAGAACATAATGGTATTCTTTGGGGACAACTAAAAAATACAACGTTTAGAAAATTATTATTAATCGTGACCACATACAAAATAACACAATTGGTTGATGAAAATATATTTTATTGCGAGATACCATTCAACGCAGAATTGAGATAAGGAAGTTTGTACTTGAAGCTGGGGGAAAATGTTAAATATTATTAAAGAGTAAATTTCGACAAAACCGGTTAAGGGCAAGCAAGAAGTATACTAACAACAAGCCCAGATCAGTAAGGACACATAAAATTTATCATCTAGAAGACTAAGAATAATTTATGTTGGTAAATATAGATGGTTAAATTGGGAGCTTAGATGCCACGTTTTAAGTAAAATATTGACTTATTAGATAGATTAATGGAATACGATATGAAACAACTTGTGAGAAGAACTTTGTAAGAAGAAGAACGACGGTTCAAGAGTCATTTTAACGGTCATACATTTAGGACCTCGTCAACCAAATTAGTGTGTGACTCTTTTTAGGCTATTGTAGGTTTATTAACAGAGAAATAACGCCCTCCGTGCTTTGAAAAAGAGGGATGTTGTTTTTCTTAAAATTAATTTAAATTACCGGAGACTTCTACTTACATTTTTCCCCTTATATAAATCCATTCAAATTGTCACATTTCTGGGAACATAATTTCTTTATACTAGAAAAATTATTTTGTAACATTTTCCTTAATACTTGTGGACTTAGAAAATAAATGTTGAAAAGAAAATATAAATATGTACTTATTTATTTAATGAAACTGTACCTAAATTCTAATCTTATTTAAATATTAAAAATGTAAATCATTTAAACACTTGACAAGTTTTTCTAATTTGTTTGACAACTTATTTGATCTTGTTGCAACAAGACTAATTTTAAAAAAAGAAAATTATTGTAACCTAATAGCAAGATTATTAAATCACTTAACAAGAGCTATTTTAATAACCTAATATAACTTTTATGTTAAGCTATTTGTGTTGGCTATGACTGGTCTAAGTAAGTAATAATAGAATTAGCCTGCCTCTGCGAAAATTATAATGATATCTTATAAATTAGTTGTTAAATTCAACTGAAGCTAAATAAACTCTTTTGTTTGGAGATTTCTAAGAATGACGAGAACTTCTATAGTAAACAATGATTTGATGCTGTCTTGAAATTGGCATAAGAAACAGTACCTATTATTTTGAAAAGAATATAATATTAGAAACAGTATTGAAATATGTTTGGCGAGAAAGAACTTAGTGAGAGGAAGATAAAAATATTTTTGGGAAAACTCAGGATGTGTTTTTTTATGAAAACACTTCCTGGAAACAAAGGAGTATCTTTTGAGAAGCTGGTAGGTTTTTTTCTTTATGTTATTAAGAAAAAACGAGATGTTTTAACCTTAGTTTTTTTTTATTTATTTGATCTCAAGCTTGAATAATTTAATATGGATTCTGAGTCTGTTGTCAGTAACTTATATAACTCGCGGGGACCTCATATGACCATATAGTGCGCATGCTTGAGGGTGGAATGATTGACGGGGGATAAATAGAATGGCTGCAACTGAGAAATCAACGTCCAGTCGAAAACTATAGACAAAAATACGAGCGTGAGTACTCTAGTGAAAAATATAAGATATTTTATACTAACCACGTTGAGATATCTACAAAAAAAAGAAAGACAATACAGAGCTGTCTAATCAAGGATGAAAGACTCATTGATGTTCATGAACATAGTAAGATGAAGCAATTTTGTAACTATCGGAGCGAGTAAGAAATAACAGATAGAAGGAGACAAAGGTCAGAGCGAATAACCTCCAAGATACGGGAGACCCACACAAACGGATTCACTGTAGCGTATTCCTCAGTTAAATGATACCTGCTCTTCTATAACATTGATACAAGGGTCGTTAAAAACTTGATCATAACCCCCAATTCAGAAGACAGCTGGGTCATATTGCTATCAACCAGGAAATACAGGAAAAATATCAGTGCGAAAACCGATAAGTTGCTTCACAAAAAGACAAATGAATTCTTAGCCTTAATTTGTAACACCATAACATTATATAATATGCATCGGGGGCACTCCACTAGCCTTCAAAGAAAAAAGAAGACTTAATCCTTCCTGGAATGGTACCAACAGAAATATTTAATAAATAGGAGTGAGTTTATGATGAAGCTTGGGGTCAGAGCCAGAGCAAGATGAATACACTTTTATTGGACATCTTATTTCTTCCGAAGGAGCAGAACGAATATTTTGAATATAATCTTTGAGAATGCAGCCTACACTATCTAATAGCAGGCCCTGGCACAACACCCCTTCCTACATATGTCAATATAACCCATGGTAATAACATTACTTAAATCCAATCAGGTGAATGATACAACGAATGGAAGATATTATTCTGGATACGCTGAGACACACGTAAATCACAACTTCCCAGAATTTCAAAGCTAAAGTGAATTTTGAAATGTGTGATAGAGGACAAGAAATGCTAACATTTAAGAACCACAGTTTGGGTAGGCAATTAAAAGTTTATTTGCTAAGATCTCACCTTGTCGTTATTCAGACGTTTGCAAGGATAAAGCATACGCACGTTAGGCCTAATAACTAGAACAAAGATCAGAGTAAAAAAGGACTATGCTAAGACTACTAATCTCTTCCTGATTTTCTCACGGAGAGGCCCGCCAGTATATTTCTCTCCTGAAGGAGATAATAGCTTTTTCTAGGCTGTATAGAACAAGACTTAAAGAAAGACTTTTTTAATTATCGAATTCGAACGATGTTTTACTTAACTATTCTCAGACCGGACAAAAAGCCGAGACACGTTATGATATCATAAATCCGATTTAAGAAACACGTATTTTAGTAACTGGAAGATAGGAGACCTTTGTTAACTCTTATTGCCTTCATTTTTGTTTTGAAAATTCTCCTTTGGTGAAATATCTCTAGTAAAAAAACTTATAAGATTATTGATATAATTTGGATATACTTCTCAACAGATAAATAATCTTTATAAATAATGAACTAAGAATTTTATGTAAGTATAGTGAGAGGAGACTCTTCTCTTAAGGTATTAAAATCATATTAGAAAGAATCTGATGGAGAAAAATCCCTTATAAAGTTCTTTAATCAGTAACTTATGTTCTTATCGCCGAAAATTTTAGAGTATATTCGTCTCAAAATAGAAGAAGAGAGTTTTGTATTCCAGACTAACGCATAGCAAGACTTGAATCACAGATAGAAACCAGGAAGACGCTAGCTAGGAGTGTTTTCTATTACATGAGAATCAATTTAGCCTAATAATCTGTTACATTTAGAGCTATAGATATCGTAAAACGCGATTACACATAAACTTAAACCCCCATTATCCATGAAAGATGTAAACGTAAACCATGTAATATAAATATGGGGTATAAATTAATATAACATTAGAATAAACTAATACATCTCAAAACATTCTTTTAGGAAACGTAACGCTCACCTAATAGCCGTATTTTTCAAGGGTTTGATGACCCTGTAACCCGGGTACGTAAATGAGTTATAGTACTATCTTCCTCAGTAAAAGATAATAAGTACTAATGGATTAACTATTGCCTAAAATGTGATAAAATCTATATTATGAGCACCATTCATCTTTCACTCTAACATAGAAATCTAGTGGTTTGTCAAAATTACTCACATATTATCAATGGCATGAGTATTGTTATTAGAAAAGTTAACAGCCCTGGGGTTCGACATCTAGTGGCACTAACTTATGACAAAGTCAATAATCGCCCTGGATTTAATTTTGGTCATACTCCACTATTTATGAGATGTTAAAATTAATATGGAATCAATACCCCATTAATATTAACCTTAACCTTATACAACTTATGATTATATAGCTTTTGATTAAAATTTGGGAAGTCAAATGATACTTACGTGATAAGATATGAGATACCGAGTATATATATGGTTTGCTAACTTTGATGGTAGATACTTATACAGTTTAGACTTCGTTGAAATATATATGCTTCAGAGAACAAACTCAAGAGTTCATATCTCGCTTTGATTTTAATCGGTAATAATCTATAACATAGAGAAAAAGGTTCACAAGTCAATATATCCGCCATAACAGCGGAATCCAAAAATACTAAAAACAGAAAATCGATACAGTATTTTTACACCTAGATTCTCTCGGAACGTAGTTTAGATAGAAAAAAGTTTTTTTTGAATGTCATACCGGCAAAGAATGTTCTATCAAAATAATGTAATGGAAAACACTATAACAGTAAATTAAATGATAATATAAGTTATCAAGCTTAAAGAAGTTAAGAGGTGTATTTAGTAATCACTACTAGCTCTTTGGTTGTATATGGATTTATACTACTACCTAATAAAATTAGGTGTTCTGTCATATTTTATTTATCTATTATTTTTAGACATACTCCATACTACATGATCAAGTCGAGGTTGTAGATAGGTTCATTAGCACTTATAAAAATATTTTTAGTAAGTGAGTCAGCACAACATGATTTGATAATAATACTCGTTTGGATTACATTAGATTATAAGAGATAAATTAGTAGAGCTAAGGACGTTCCTTAAACTAGTCTCTTTTAAGAGCTAGTATTATAATAGTTATCTAATTTATATGAATAGTAGGATTGTGAGATCATTCTTCACGGATGTATAACCATCTTACTGGAGAAGAGTTTGATACTTATACTTCTAATAGGACTACCACTCCAAATTCAGGCTATTACCCTTAATATCCGTTTAATTTTTTTCAGCATTTTAAGGACCCAGTTGTAACCCGCGGTTGTACTCTTATATAGTGTAGGTGGTGTAAAGTAGCGCTGCTTGAGCAAAGGCATATAGGACTCATGAGGACAGAAAGCACTATTTATGAGACTCAAGGGATGTAATGACTACGACGTATTACGGGTCCTCATTCAAGACTCCCCTCTTTGGGTTTACCCATGTACACTCTTCTCTTTAGCTGCTACTTTCTAACCTATAAATAATATGATACCTATAAGAGTATCACCTTTCTTTCACTCTCTTCGACATTCAAAGAATCTCTAAGAAGATCAAGGTATTACGAGCGAAATGTTTAATAATGTTATGAAATACTTTATGGAGCCTCAAAGTCTTGGTATGTCTAGCTTTTAATCTCTTTTTTTATACAAATATGAAATTAGTATCTATGGATATAAAGAATTAGTACGAAATAGTAAGAATGAATAAAATGTATACTTAATTCAAAAAGGGTGTCCAGGTTTTGCTATAAGAATAACTGCTCTGCCACTATAAGCATTTTGAAGAATGATAATTGAGCTTTCATATCTATAGTTCCATAATTCAGTGTAACTGTCAAACAGTAATTAATAGTGAGAGCTTGCTTCTAACGTGAAAAGCTATCTCAACCCTAATGAGGAGATTATACAGTTAATAGGAGACTTCAAGTGAAAAGCCTACACAAGTTGGATTACATTACATTCTATTATTGGCCGTACCATTCATATTAGAAAAAAGTTCTAACACAAGACTTAAATGTTAACGAAAACATTCTCTGACATCTCGATTTGTGAGAAACATACTAAGACTTTACAACACCATCGAGTTATTAATCTTATACCAATACACATCGGCTCCATTCTCTAGATATTGCCTACACAAGTCGTATTTACAATCTAGATTGAGAGGCTCCCATCTGGAGCAAACGCACCAATCACACAGCAGTATAAATTATTATCTAGAACGATATTCATTTTAAATAGACAAGTAATGATATCTTATCAAAAGGTATACATAAAGTAATAAGTATTCCATTGTTTCTTGTTTCTTTCATAGAGAGAATTAAATGAAAGATAATACAGTCCATACTTTCAAATCCGTACAGGAAAACGATAAACCTATTAATATTAGCATACGCGAGAGAATTAGTAAAGTTTCAACTTCGTCATCTAAATCTAAGACAGAATTACAAGAAATCAAGGCACTATCGTGCTCAAGTCTTAATGGTGTATTACTGAAAAGCTAATCAGGGACCTGAATAGTAACATGGAGTGGAGTAGGGTGTAGAGGGAAGAATAAGTGTTGTCAGGGATTTTACACCACATAACACCATTACTTGGCTCTCTCTAATTTCCAAATTAGCTTTGCCATTCTAGAGAAGAGTATATTTCATATTGTTTCATAATAAGATCACTGCCCTTAAATAAACCTAGTTCACGCAAACAATAATTGAACGAAACTATTAATTTGAGCTTAATAATTCAAATTCTAAGTGACTAAGCCACCCTATCTATATATTTTCAAAATTTTATTTATTTTTTTTACCTCCTTTTAGTTAATAATAGTAAGACAATAATAAAACATGTGGTAAAACCTATGACATCCTGTGCTCAATTCATGTAAGCGTAATTAGTTAGGGAACTTATTATTGAGAGTAAAAGAAGCACAATATTTTTTCACCATAATACCTATATCCTGTGCCTTAAGATTTAGACTAGTAGAGGAGAACTCGCCAATGTTTCTATGTGATCACTACCTGTGTCTATAGTTTAACTCGTCTGCTCACGTATAATATTGAAATCGCGATGTAGTAGAACATTTAGAAGCCCTTAGTGCATTACTGTTATAGAGGTATACTCTATAATCATAAGAATTCAAATCCTATTAGGAGTCATTCTATGAACAGCCAAATGCTTCACTCTAACTATTTTCAAAAGAGAAAACCGCTAGAGCATAATAAGAAAGAAAACTTTTGTTGATCTTCTGTTGATAAATATTGCCATGGGGAATAAAAAATCCCAATATGAGCTATTTACATAATAATTTTACCGGCTGACCCTAGCAGATGCAAACAGAGACTATCGTGACGTTGCCAAGGTTCCGTATGTCTATATAGCACGAAGGTCCTTGCAAAACAACATCATTGAAGGTGGAACATTTATCTCTCCTATAGACAGCTCCACAGGACAGGTCATTCTCCTTCTATGATACACGCTTCTATCTAATCTGAGCTCACTGTCTTCACAATTCCGCCTTCTCATCTCGCTGAGACGGACATATCGAGCACACAAATTATTTCATTAACATACGATGCCACTGCTTTAAACTTGTAAATGATATGTAGCTTTTAAATAGCTTGCTATTTACAGCCACATTGATAGATTTCAATGCCCTCCCTATTTGTGGCTGTGCCAAAAAAGAAATTATTCTATAACTAATATTCCAAGTAAGTCTTCTGAGTTATAGTTTACCTATAGGTCACCTAGCATTACCATGAAACTCATCTGTCAAAAGTTTCGTCCCAGATGATTCTATATACCTCTTCACCTTTGACCCCGCTCGAATAGATCCCTCGAAACATATTTTCTCTGTCATAGGTAGGCCGCTATCGTTATATTTTTCTTTCTTAAGCTGTATGACTTGTTATAAAGATTACTATGCGATTTATCCCTTCTGAATTGCTCGAAGAAGAAACACACAAAGAGAATCTTAACTGTCGAGCAGCTCTCCGTTTACAAGTGTGGATGAAGGTACTTCTCTCTAACTGTCTCTCTTTTACATTGGAAAACCAGTATAATATTATTGAATGTGTGGTGCACTTAAATGAGCAATATGCCCAATAAAGTACCTAACTTGGATGGATTCAATGCATAAGTTTATTCGCCAAGATTTATGAATTTACTTACCTATTTATCTGGACCTTATTGGTGTCCTTATCCAGTTGTGGGTAATAACTAGTTTTCAAGTAGATCTAACTGTAAATTTATATCCACAAATAATACAATTCAAAATTAATTTATGCCTTTTGATGAGATCTTGTTTCTGAAAGAAAGCAAAATCTCAAAACAAAAGAAATTTTTTTTTTACAATCAATATAATATTTATTATGTCAACTTATGATTTTACGAAATTATTAGAAAATATTCTACCATTAGGGAAGTTACGTAAATAAATTTTACTGTCTACTTTTACTTTTATCTCTATCATTTCATTTCATATCTTGTTAAAAAAAATAGGATTATAAATTAATAGGAAACTTAACGAAGACATTTCTTCACTTCAGAAATCAGCAGCGAAGATTCAGCAATCGTGTCATAGAAAGTTTTTTCGTTTACTCTCACTCTCGGCCTTTGTTGTAGTTATAGTTTATTTTATAAATTTACTACTAACTACGCTTCGTTTCCGGAAAAACAATTACCATTCTTGAGACATTATATCTTTATTACTGTTACGTATTATTCTTCGTCTTTTTCTTTTATTTATCATTAAATGTATAATGTCTATCCACTTTCAGTGCTTTTTTCCTTTCATTTATTTGCTAACAAAACCCTAAAGCTGAAAAAAAGGACCCTCAATAAGTCTAATGAAATTACTCTCTCCTTTATTCCATATAAAGATCTGTAAAAATGGTAGGTCTTTACAAGTCTCTTTACGTGAGATTGGGGAAACGCATCAAGACAAAAACTATAAAAATGAGTCCATTTCCTTTATTTCTCAACAATTATTTGAACATCTATATTGTAAGATCTCTACTTTTCATTAAAAGCAGAGAATCATACATTCGTCGATTGTTTTGATTTTGCATCAATACTCTCAGTTAATACTTTTCCTAGTATCTATCATTTCACAAGCCTACTAATTTTTTAAATAGGTCTACAGATGCTCTTATGCAGATCTTCTAATCGGATATTTAAGGGGGTATTCATATATTATCTACTTCGTATCGAACTGCATCACCAGAGTAGTATATGCACAACATAACATCTGAGATATTATAATAATTTTGTATTTTCAACTGTAAGTGTGTTAGCCTTCCCACAGAGCTATGTTGGTAATTCATTATCACTATGATCTTAATTTAATGAAATAAGGAAATGTTTAGCTTTGATATGATCCTCCTCTCACTTTTCAAATGATTCATAGAAACTAGTATGTTTTATGTGTTAAAATCTTACTATACTATATTCTATCTTTAACCTAATCAACTAATTATAACAATGACAATTCAATACCTCTTTATTCTTTAAATATTTCTCTCCAACATAAACATGTAACTAACGCTAAAATATTCGGAACGCTTTATGACTCACTACGTTTGGGATATAAAACTTATTTGCTAACAGCTCTACCTTTCTCCTTTCGCACTATACAAACGTATAAAAAAAAGATATTTAAGACTGGTGAGATAAAAACAAACCTATTATAGGCCTAAACTTGCCATTTATGACTATTATTATTTGAGTATAGCACCTTACAGCTCATAAAAGCCCAATATCCGAGAATGTTTATATATTTCTATTTTATATAGATGGAGATTAAAACCTGAGATATGCTATTCAACCTATTTCAACAATATAGATTTATTATTTAACAAAAATAAAATCACTTTTTAATAAGGGATAAGAGAAATATGCCCCTACCGATTAAATAGAAGATTAGTTAAGTGGGCTATTTAAAGTGATAAAACCAACACAAGATTTTATCCATCACATTCTTTACCAAATAAGTTAAAACGTGGCTGGTATTACTATGCAACTATGATAAAAAGGAACTCTTATGTATATAAATGTTATCAAGATAGCATGATTCATACATCAGGTATTATAGCATTCAACGTGACCAAATTCTTGTACACTTGGAGTGGGCATTGAAGGACTACAGCATGAAAGTACTATGATAAAACGTATAGTTAGTAGAGAGTGATACGTAGTTCTAGGCTCATATGAAGTTTACAGCTTAACCAAGTAAAAAATTGGAATATTAACTAGTTCCAGTTTGAGCGTCTGTCTATCTATGTGCTCAATGGTTAAAAGGTCCCTATGACCACCTCCATAAGCTGAAAATTATCATATCAAGATGGTATACTTTCATTTATATAATACCCTCTACCGTTTTATCCTAGAGTACTAACGTGTGAAATGTAATATATTGTAAGTGTATAGGTTAGAATAAACTCTTTCCCAACAATGTTCAATATTTTCAGAGAGCAAATCAATTGCTCCGATCCCTTACAAGATCGATGACTGTTAGTATAGACTAGCTTATTAATCTATTGAGATAATTATATGGTTATAGTATATATGTATATATTTTATATATATATTCATCATTATATTATACTTTTCACTATAATTATTAAGGCGACACTAATATACCGACATGTAAGTACACAGAACGAGCCTAAAGATTATTTGCTCGAGAAAGCTTTAACTATAAAAAGTAGTATATATTGCTTATCCGGCAATTTCAGAGCCCAATAAAATATGTTATTATAGTACTACGATCAATTTTGCCCTACCTACACTTTCGAAATTTACTTTCAGTCTGCTTTCATAAAGCAGAATTAAATGTAAATTGTGCTTACTGAGGATAATACGTCTTAAATATTACTGACAGTATTTCAACCCTTAGTCAATAATGGTATGTAAAGTGAAAAAGATTTGATAATTGAACTAAGATATATTCGAAAATTTCCTTCTCAGTAATCCGACTTATTTATGTAAAGGACATAATATTCATATGTGAGATTGTGTATCCAAATATAATTAACTTTATACCTTTTTGCTCTCTCAACATATGTCAATATAATCTTTCAGTACTTAGATAAGATCAACTTTGGATCTTCTCCGTCCCAGTAATTTACGTCCTTAACACATAGGAATATTAAAGTTTAATACAGAGTATATCTCTTAATCTTAATAATATCGTAAGGATATTTATTGTATTGAAATGATCTATCCAGTTCCACAAAATAAACGATATTATAATCAGAGAAAATACGATCATTTCTCACAAATAGAATGCATGGTATGATCCTTCGCTGCGTTAGGTTAGGAGTTGCCAAAAAATAAATGAATGTGAAAGGCAATACACGAGCAAACTTCAGCACAAGATGAATGTCTAAGAAAACCGTATGAAATAATTAAAAGCTATCTCAATTGAATCAACGCAAACATACAAAAACATGCTTAATCCTGAAACATACTTTACATTAATAAGAGAATTAGATAATAGTGGGTGATTATGTTTTTATGTATATAATGCATGCCTATGTATACAGCATTTATAAGAATGCTCAATGAACAATGGATAGTTACTTTAAATTGATACTAAAAGTATTGGGAAACGTTACTATTACTTTTTTAATTGTAAAAATATTATATTACATTTATAATGGAGCCAAAATATATATGAATGCTATTAATTGCTTTTCTTACTTGATCCTTATGATATTCCAAATATCATATAAAACTATTTCTGGTTCACCGGGTAATTAAAATTAGATATAACGAAATAATAATATTCCAATTATAATATAAATATTAATTAAAAGATCCAATGAAAATCGATTTCCTATATAAGAGGATGCCGCTTTTAACACATCTATTTAATATGCCATTTTTGACACACTGCCTTATTAAGGCATAAAAAATTTGCAGAATAACTGAATCCAGAGCATATTTCTTGCTACACTGCGAAATCATAAACATCTCGAGTATATTCCCTCTACGGTTGAAAGATTTCTTTACAAACCCAACGATAATGAACTTGAAAGTAATGAGATCGTGGAAGAATGTCGCAATCCGAACCCAGGTAGGAGACTACTCGCATAATGGGGAGTATCTCCAACCGACTTATGGCTTCTTTGGTAGTTCCCCTCATTAATGTTTATGTTAGATTTCTACTATCAGGATTGCAATATGGCATAATACCTCGACATTCTAGGATCTTACCTCTCTTTATTGATGCAGCTCAAGGTATTCACACGTAACTCAAAGAGTCTAACAAAGTTATCCGTGAGGTCATAGATTCTAATCACAAAACTTCTTGTCATTTCTAATTGAGATCATAGGCCATGTTATATGTATCACCTAATTCATTACTTTATTATGATATTGATTAATTAGTTTTCTTACTTCATACTCAACATATTGTGAGTTAGTGCAAGTAAGAACTACTTACGTATTAGTAACTCTTCCCCTGTATTTATTGGCTTCACTTTCCTTAATCAGATCAAAGAATTGATTCATATTAACTTTCTATCAGACAGTTGTCGTGTATAATAGCTACTCGAGATATATGGAGCAAAAGCCTAGTGCTATTATTGCTAATAGAGTTAAACAAAGAGGATTTAGCTATTATTATTGGTAACACACTTGACATGATGGATCCTAGATAAGTAGGGATAATGTGCCATTAGATATTATATACTGAAAGCACTATTTCACCTAAGATGAAAGGCGATATATACAACCTCCAGAATGAAAAATATAATATGGAATTTATTCAACATCTGAAGGACACAAGATGATGATGGAAAGAAGATCCGTCCGTATCACAAGTACACCTATATTAATCTACTATATAGAAATTTACAATGAGATCCTAGAGGAAATTATGGACTCGATGTGGCTAAATTTAAGAATATAACAAAGTGCAAAGAGCAGGCTAAGTAGGCATACTCTTCAAGTCGTACACTACGAACAAAAACGAAATACAGGAAGATACACAGACATATAATGTCCTTTGCTTGAGATGCACTAACAATTCAACAGAGAGACTCGGTCTTAGCTATTCCTATAATCATACTATATCAAGGTGATATATTTTTTAAGATAACGTCAGATAAAAATTAAATAGATTAACTTTTACTAAGATTAACATATAATTTACAGATATTGTATTAATAAATATTTGAACTAATTGATAAATAATAAAAATTCATTTCTGTATCATACTTCATGTGTATTTATATTTATAATTTATATTTGTATTAGTACTTATCATACCATTTTAATGGATATTTAAGTTTAGGTATTTTTATTGCTCATATTTCTAAATCTATCAATATATCACACAGAGGTTTTTATACCAACTGGTCTTCTTATTCAATTTGCGATCACCTGTTTTGTATGTATATTGTGGTGGCGTTCCTATAATGTTTGTATTATATCCGTTTACGTGCAAGGTTCCCGCCATTAGGACGTTTTTTCATACTGTGCCCACGGAATGCATCTTTTCTTTATATTGAGATGACTGCATATGAGAAAAAAAAATTAATAACACCATCGAACAGAAATCCCAAATAATAACTTTTTTTATCATATTATTTACGCGGGTTATTAATATCATTGGTTTAACTGAATCGATTATAGTTACATTTGTTGTTGTAATCATGTTTATTATTATTTGCTTTATTTGTTTACAAAAAGTTAAAAAGCAAACTTTCAATAATAATGTTCCGAATATTTCGCTATTTATGTATTCAGATTTCATAAACAAGGCTAGAATCCAGTGTTATTTGGTTTATCCCGTATATATATAAGCAATGCGTTTTTATTATATTTTACATGTAAGGTGAGGGTTAGTCACAAAGTTACAAGTTATCTTTTACTATTTCTTTAGTTTATTCTAATTTTCATATTTAATATTTGACATTGAGCCCTTAATAGTCTATTAATCTTGACTTTAGGAAATTTGTTTAATTATATGTAAATTTTGATCCTATTTACAAGTGTCAGAAATTTAGCACTTATTTACTATACGTATTAGACTTTGAGAGGTGTGGATTGTGTATAATTATTAGCCTTCAGTACTTTTATAATTATATATTACATTTAGTATTTCTTGTGCTATATATCCTAATTTCCTTTTAATTTTTTAATTTTACTAAGTTCATGATTACAGTTTTTAACGCTATTCATTTTCATTTAAAGATTTACATATATAAGTTTTTTTATATTTTTTCCATGATTTTATTTTACTTAATAATTATTTATCGAAATGTGGCTTTAAAATTCCTTTTTCCTTTTTACTTTTCTTATTTCTTCATATTTAATTACTCTTCATAAGATCCCCAATATCATCAGATAAGACATTATTTCAAAACTTATCTGTATTGGAAGAATTTTAAATTTTAAAACTTCATCAAACTTCTATGTAGAATATATTCAGGAAACAGCTTTCGTTAAAATTTCAGAAATGGTCTGTGCATAAAATTTTATCTAATTTACTTCTCATTTAATTCAATTTAAGTTATTCTTAATTTTTCACTTTTTAATAACATCGAGCGACCTCACGTATGAGCCATGGATTATGAATTAAAGTCGCATAAATTATACCAATTCAGCCTGTTATCTGAATGCTTACG
The DNA here is from genome assembly GCA_015478945.1 of Trachelipus rathkii. Lineage (NCBI taxonomy): Eukaryota > Metazoa > Arthropoda > Malacostraca > Isopoda > Trachelipodidae > Trachelipus > Trachelipus rathkii. Next base: position 32,940 of record JABUQX010040161.1, read on the forward strand.
TCAGGTTTAATTGCATAACTCTTCTTTTACCACTTGCTAGCTCCTTTCATCCATGCTCCACTTAAGCTATTAGATGAAGGGAGGGACATAGAGTACTGCCAGGTATCATTGATTACGGTAATCAACCATCAACGTCCGGTGAAGTAATTGTTTTCATAGAATAGGATATCGTTGCACGTTGAGTTCGCCTAACTTAGGGAAATGCCATCGGGGGCAGAACATTTAAACCACTATTTATCGGATACGCGGCTTAAAGATGTTGAGAGCGATTTTGATCTCTTTAATAAAGACTAAGATTTTTTTTAGTCCTTAATTTATATGATAAATTTTTATTAATATTTACTAAAATCAAGCGAGTCGCATACAAAATGAGGAATTTTTCACTCATTAAAATTTAAGGAACTAAGGAATTCCGAAAACTAGCTGAAATATTAAAAGCAGAAAAGCAATTCGGGTCACCTCTCAACTAGACTATAATAAAGAGCGCGCTTTTTTCGTGGATGGGGGATGGCAGATTATTCTTATTATTATGGTATATCTTGTAACCTTATGCTTACTGGATAAACAGCAATCAAATTTTTTAAGAAAAAAATCGAGAGATGGTAATATCAGTGTTTAAGATATGGCAATCACTCCTGTATCAAATTTATCTAGTTACATGAGCTGTGGTAAAGAGAAGGTGAAAGTCAAAATTGACTCTCGAAACTACAGATTCAAATTAACGAGTCAAAAATATAGGTAGAGTTGGTGGGTATATTATCGTAGCTATAGGTAATTATAAAAGTATGAGGGCGTTAATAATCATATGAGGTATCATGTAGCTATCGCCCCCGCGCGCTTCGAGTTTTCTCACGCCGCCAAGAAAACATAGCCTTTTTTTTTTTATGTTTTTTTATTTTTTTTTAATACATTTGGTCCGCAACTAAAATGTACTCCAGGACGCTGCCACACAGATCGGTACATTTCCTTTTCCTGTATTGTCTATTTTATTATCTTATTTATTATTAATTAACCTTTATATTTACATTATTATTATTATTATATTTATTATTATTTATTAATTTAATTATCTTAATTAAATAGTTTAATTAATATCGAACTAAGCAGTAAGAGAAATTACTCACAAAATGTATTCAATAAAATGTCCATGTTTATATCATGTAACTTAATATCATGCGCTTTATTTAGCTTCAAAAACGCTTAATATATGGTCTGTCTCTCTTTTCGCTCGATACCTTCATAATCTTTCTTTTCGCGGATAAATCATAAGATGCTTTGCGAGACTAATTAAATAAATATTTTCGCAAGTATTTTAAATATTTTTCTCTTCTCTGTTTTTTTATAATACAATATCTAGTGATGGAAGTTATATACTTCACCAAGCTTACAAAAATTAGGGTTGGCTGAAAATTAGAGTTTTGAAATTTAAGAACTATATATTATTATATATATTATATTATTTGATATATATCTATATATTTATCTTCTATAATATATATATTGTATATTATCTTGGGTTTATTAATATTACTATATATATATTGTAAACGTATCCATTTATTCTTATACACTATCGTTATATATATGGGGGATATATTTAATATATTTATATTATACCTACATATATCATACCTATTAAATATATTATATCATGATTGTAAAATTATTTCCATATGTTGAATCACCAAGAATACTAACGTTTGTTGATGTTTAAGTATAATACACAAGTCAATAAAATAAAAATTAGCTTTTTAAATCTTTTTATAAGCGGCAAATTTATCACACTTTTAAAAACTTTTTATGATCGTTTCGAACTTGGCGGCCAAGAGATGTTCGATATAAGGTTCATGTAACTCAGAGTTTAGTCAATCTAGAATAACGCCATTCTCTCAACTCTTTTATCCCCTAATAATCTAGAATAGTCTACCACACACTGGATTTCAAACCTCAGATTATTCCAAGATATATCCATTTTTTACTAAGAACTTCACTCAAGGAAAAAAAAGATGGAGACCCGTAAAGAATCCGTATGGCGCGACAACATGTAAAGGGTATGAAAAACTTTAAGGGGTAGAGACGATTGACAATGAACGTGTTTTGTGAAGGGATCAGCGTATTCTATTAAAAAGGGTGGAACACGTAGCGAGGTCGTTTTGTTTCTGGCACTGAGATTCTGCTAATGGAAAAGTCTATATGGCATGAGTGCTCTTTATAAGTAGTGTTCGTATACGGCGCGAAAATTAATTAAGATAGTAGTATATTTTTTTAAACAGAAAGTGACACTTTTGTACTATATATGCACTATTTTTTGCCATACACTTCATCTAGCTTTTATATAATATACGTTATACATATAGTCATATCCTTGCTAACTAATGCCAATATTTTCCTAGCTGTTATGTTTTTTCTTTTTTTGCACTTTTAGAGAATAGTTAACTTTGAAATATTATTGGCGCAGCTTTAGAGATGTTAAGTCGAGCTATTGTCAAAAGAATCTCTCACTTTTTAAACTTTTTTTCACCTTTGTTTGGATACAACGCGCTTATAAGAATTCGTCGATCTTTCAACAATAGGAGAGAATAAGTAATTAATGGAGGGTACATAAAAATAATGGAATATATTATAAATAATAATGCTTTGTAAGATTTTTGTGATTGTTTGTAGGAGAAATAGAGAGATGTTTGTGAGGTCGAAAAGTTTGATTGGAGAGGGAGTGGGTTGTGAATAGTTATCTTTGGAGATATGGGGGGGATTTGTTAAGTTAATATTTGTTGATATTTGTAATTATAATAAAATTATATTTTACATGTATTCTCTTATTATTTTTAATAAATGATAGTTTATTATTTGTAATTAGGAAATTTCTTTGATGTTTTTTAGAAATATATCACTTAGTATGATGTTATGTGGTTACTAATGAAACCTTTTAATAGTACACATTGACAGATACTTTTACTAATAACTATATAATTTTCACAACATATTATTTACCTTTTTAAAATAATGTGAATTGTAATGATATGTTATTTTCCGCGATTTTTTCTTTATAATTTTTAATGGTTTTTCTGAAACCAAAGTCATGGATGACAGTGTCTTCATTTGATTTGTGTTCCACTAAATTATTTAAATGTTTTTTGAAGGATACAAATGTAACTTTCGATATTAATATTGTTGTAATAAAAGAAAATAATAAATGTTTGTACAACGGTATGTTAGAGGTGCAGGAGGTGACACAGAGATATATTCAAGTATAATCTTACATTTTGAAATCATATTAATATTATATATTTATCAAATATTCTATAAATTATTACAAATATAGTAATATATTACAATAAATTTCTATTACTCTATATATATATATATTACTCCATTATAGGAAGTCTTATTGATTTCTTTTTTTATATATATTTCTATATGGCGAATCATTGCTTATGCCGAAATTACACTAATATACTTTATACCGTATTTCCATTGTAATATTATCTATAGTAATATATCATCTATTTAATTTGATATCTCAATCCTTAATATAAATATGATTACACTTCATCTAATAAATATATATATTATAGTCTCCTATATATTATTTCTCCGCAGTTGAAAAGCAGATATTACAATGAAATACATGATAGAATAAACTGCTAAGGGTATGTACTCACTTCTGCTTCTGTTTACATAATAGCATCTCATATGATATATACTTAAGTGACTTCCTATTATTACTATAGTAATACCCTGTATATAGGTCCTATAGTATTCTCCTTAATCTTCACTTCTATCACCTATCGTATTAACTATAATATCTTTCTAGTGATATATATATATATATATATATATATATATATATAGTGCCGAGCGCTCAGTAAAAATCTCGTCTCGAGCTCCGCTCCGGCTCCCCAATTCAACATATTCTTTCCACATCCTCAGGTTTCTTTCTATGCAGTGAAAATAATTAAAATATTTAAGTAAATGTAAAGGGTGGTCTACTGCAAGATAAAGTTATTTATTTCCTATAAAACCAACTTGAAAACACTTTAGCTACTTGGTAGTTCTTTTACACCCGTCTCAGATGAACTGTTTAAATTGGAGGTTAAGTTCTATACTATTAATTTTTAGGATTTTTAAGAAATATTGCAAATGAAACGTAATTTAAAGTTCCAGTTAACTGAGATTTTTATTTCTAAAACGTTGCGAGAGAGAGAGAGAGAGAGAGAGAGAGAGAGAGAGAGAGAGAGAGAGAGAGAGAGAGAGAGAGAGAGAGAGAGAGAGAGAGAGAGAGAGAGAGAGAGAGTTGTATTATTTATTTTTAGTTATTATTAAGGCATTAACTTAAAATGAAAAGTTGTAGGCTTTCCTTTGTTACTCCATCTTATATTAATATGATATGATCAGAGAAATAAAATATAAGATAATAATCTTCAAAGTTTTCTTGTAAATTATTTTCAATAGTTCCTTAATTAGGAAAGTTTTTATATTTTCCTTATTTCCCAACTTTATGAAAGAAAAAGCAAAGATTATAACATTGTTTTTTTTTAAACTATGAATAATTTTTAAGGTTGAAGTTCAAACTGGGAACTGATGAAAAGTTTCATTATTTGAGTAAAATAAACTTCAAATTATTATTATTTTTTTTTTTACATTCCGATTAGTGTTTCAAAGTGTGACAAATACAAAGAATAAATTTCTTAATAAGAATGACAATATTTACCGAAATACAATTTAATTTTAAAATTTAAACTCAATAATAATATATTTTTGAGAAACTTATTTATATCAGATTTGATAGATGCAATAGGATTTAATTGGGACTCAGTATTACACACACACATACACACACACACACACATACACCACCTCTCTCTCTCTCTCTCTCTCTCTCTCTCTCTCTCTCTCTCTCTCTCTCTCTCTCTCTCTCTCTCTCTCTCTCTCTCTCTCTCTCTCTCTCTCTCTATCTCTCTCTCTCTGTGTCTCTCTCTCTCTGTGTGTCTCTCTCTCTCTCTCTCTCTCTCTCTCTCTCTCTCTCTCTCTCTCTCTCTCTCTCTCTCTCTCTCTCTCTCTCTCTCTCTCTCTCTCTCTCTCTCTCTCTCTCTCTCTCTCTCTCTCTCTCTCTCTCTCTCTCTCTCTCTCTCTCTCTCTCTCTCTCTCTCTCTCTCTCTCTCTCTCTCTCTCTCTCTCTCTCTCTCTCTCTCTCTCTCTCTCTCTCTCTCTCTCTCTCTCTCTCTCTCTCTCTCAACGTTTTAGAAATTAAAACCTCATTAAACGTCACAATTAAATTCTTCCATTTATCTTATTTCTGAAAATTATAGCAAATTAATAAAATAAAACTTAACTTTGAATAAGAGTCGATCAGGGACGTGTGGAACAGGAGGTACTAAAATGCTTTTAAATTATTTTTATAGGAAAAAATATAACTTTAAAATGAAGTAGACTCTTCACATTTACTTACACACATTTTCGTCTTTCAGTGTTTTATTTTACTTACAAAGTACAATTATTTCCCCTTTATAGAAAACAATGAAGTTCAAGGCGTTTTCTGTGTAAAGTTGCTCATGAGCACACAACTTTTAATTTGTTTGTGCCAGTCCATTTTTCATGCCGTATTCTTCCATTAAGAATTTTGCTAACTGAAACTGAAAGCTAAACTAATAGTGAGTAATTCTTGAATGAAAAATGAAAAAGAAAATTTGAAGAAAAAAGAAAAGAAATAATAAAAAAAAATAAGAAAAAAAAAAAAGAAAAAGTCAAAGCGACTCTCTAGGGAAATAATTTTTTCCCTTTTTTTTGAAATTCGTTTTAGCCAGTTCATTTTAATTTTAAATTCAAGAAATATTTTTAAATTTTTTGTAAATCTTGAACAAGATTTTTGTATTAAAATCTCTTCTTTTGATGGAAAGCTGTTAAAATGCTCGAAATTTCCAACGATACAAAAATGGAAGAAAGGAAAAAAGATTTATGAGATCGTGTTGTAAGTTTCATGAGCCCCTCGTTGCCAATATATATTCGTCCTCTTATATATATATATATATATATATATATATATATATAATAATATTAATATATATATATATAATAAAAAAAAAAAAATATATAGATAATAATTTAAACAAAAATATATATATATTAAGCTTTATAGTTCGCCCAAGTATATCGATACCAATATTTTTTTATATAAAAATTAGATGAATGTAAATCTATATAATAATAACTACTCTTCTTTACAAATAATATATATGTATATATATAATATAATAATAATAATATATATATATATATATATATATATATATATATATATATATATATATATTTTATTTAATAATAATACTATATTTATAATACAATAAGTGTTTTTATAATGATAATATATATATATATATATATATATATATATATATATATATATATATATATATATATATATATATATATATATATATTTATATATATATATATGACGAGATTTACATCCTTCCTATCTCCACCCACCTGGAGATGGTGGGGACTCAATTCTACCAGAAAACCCTAAATCCAACCCACCCATGTCACCAAATATTCTCCAACCCCTCCCGACACAGACTAAAATCCCCACCCTCCTCACCAGCTAAATTCTATAATAACATCTACAACATTATTCCCCTCCCCCTCCCAATAGGTCATGGCTTACACATATCCATACACAACTAACTAACATGTACCTACAAAACCGCCCCAATAACAATTTACTAAACTCCCCCTCCCCAAAAATTTCCCCTATAGAAGAAACACTGTCCAGAAGAGGCCAAATTGACCTCGCCCAGAGCAGATCAGGTCACCACCCAAAGCTCTTACAATATAAATATAGATTCAAACTAGACAATGTTACCTCCCCCACCTGCACCAGATGTCACATTTCCCAGGACACAATGGAGCACCTCCTTCTGGGGTGCTCCGCTCTCGACGCCCCCCGTGCCGACTTCTCTATATCTTCCCTTCTCGACCTGTGGAACCGCCCAAGAGCGGTGGCCGGCTTCCTGGAAGCAGTGTGGCCCTCCAATTGAGGTGGGCCAGGGGCAGAAGTAAGTAAGTATATATATATATATATATATATATATATATATATATATATATATATATATATATATATATATATATATATATATATATATATATATATATATATATATATATATATATATATATATCTCTCTCCTCATTACTTTTTTACAAAATAAAAAAACTCATGGCAGAGCCCTTTTCAAAAGGAGAGGCAAAAAAAATAAAAAAATTACATAAAGAAAAACAAAAATTAAAATAAATGGAAAGTAAACCACCCTATCCCTTGCCTAACGCAATTCCCTCAGGTGGCGCAGACGGGACTTAAAGACGAATATTGAATATTGCGGGGAAAATAGAAGAAGAAGGCAAGGAGTTCCACAAAACAGATGTGGCTGGAAAGAAGGAGGTATATATATATATATATATATATATATATATATATATATATATATATATATATATATATATATATATATATATATATATATATATATATATATATATATATAATATATATATATATATATATATATATATACAGGGTGTCTCAAAAAAAATGTACTAACACATTGACTGCTCAGAACGTGGTGAGGTTTTTAATTTTTTCATGTGTAACTACTGTAACAGAATGGCAGGAGATCAACTTCGCTTTGAAGAGAGAAAGTTTGTCCTTAAATACAACTGGACCACCGGATAGCGTCTCAACCGGAACTTATTTTGTATTCAAAGATATTTGTGCAATAAACGCAACAATCATTTGTATATTTGCAATGGTCCTAAGTGGGTTGGATTTCCATCTTAAGGGTAAGGGTTCAAACTTCAAACCCACTTACCATCATTACAAATATACAAACGATAATACTCTTAAAAAATTACTAAAACCTAAAATTGACAATAACAAAGATGCAGCAATATACTCAATTCCGTATAAGTCCTGCAACAAAGAATACATCGGGGAATCAATAGATATAAAAAGAAGACTGAAACCAACATAAATATGACATAAGAACTTTCAATAGAAACTCTCCATTAGTAACTCACTCGCTAAATGAAGGACATAATATCAACCTAGAAAACAATCAAATAATTAAAACTGTTAATAACCACAAATTCAGAAAATTCTATGAATCCTATATAATAAGAAATACAAACAATATAAACAAAGACAGAGGAAACTACTTCATAGACGAAGCTATAAATGAAAACTTAAAATCATCCGAGTCATGTGCGAGATTAAAACTCAAAATGGAAAGAGACAGAAATTTAGAAGTCGCAAACCAACCGCCGCGAAACTGATGATGGATTTACTGATCACCATTCTTGTCTTTCTCTACTGACGCTCCCCGAAAGAGGTGGAGGGAGTGCCTCCACGAAAGCTCGTTAAGGAGAAAGATTTATTATTATTTTTTGTACTTTGCAATTATATATAGATTGTGTAATAAAGACGTTTTTAGAAGTGGATTTTTAATTAGTGAAATAATTTAGGGGTATAATGAACATATACAATATAAAGTGCGAAGTGTATAGCATTAGCTCTCCATATATATATATATATATATATATATATATATATATATATATATATATATATATATATATATATATATATATATATATATATATATATATATATATATATATATATATATATACTTTTTTCTTTCTATATATATATATATATATATACTATATATATATATATCCTTTAAAAGTACATACGTGTAGAAGAAAGTTGAAACTAATTAGATTCACCAAGTGCCTAATTAATTATTAATGCAAAACGGAAAAGAAGAAGAAGAAGTAATCAAATATTGAAACATTGATTCGTTCTATGTCATCAAGTAAGACCTTTAAAGTTTAAGATCGAATTTTAGGTACTGTTTAAGGAATTTAAAGGTTTTCTAAAATGGAAACAATTACACACACACACACACACACACACACACACACACACACACACACATACACACACACACACACACACACCTACACACACACACACACACACACACACACACACACACACACACACATATATATATATATATATATATATATATATATATATATATATGAGTTTATATATATATATATATATATATATATATATATATATATATATATATATATATATATATATATATATATATATAATATATATATATAACATACATATATATAAAACACTAAAAAAATTATATATATATATATATATATATATATATATAATATATATATATATATATAACTGCTCTTTCTTCTTGCTATATATATAATTAGTATGTACGGGATATTGGAGCCCCGAAAGTGACCGCGACCTTGCAGCCTTTTGACCACGACCTTTTGGCCTTAACCGACCTTGACCTTGACCCTCCTGGACCTTTTGGGCCTTGACCTTTTTGAGAACCCAAATTTTGAGAACCCGGATTTTGAGAACCCGGATTTTTTGAGAACCCAGATTTTTTGAGAACCCGGATTTGAGAACCCAGTTTTTGAACCCAAATTTTTGAGAACCCAAATTTTTTTGAGCAAATTTTTTGAGAACACAAATTTTTTGAGAACCCTAATTTTGCAACCCTTCAGAGAGGGTTATCAAGCTGGTTGCGCAGCAACCGTTGTACGTGTCCCCCCCTAATTTTTTGAGAACCTAATTTTTTGAGAACACTGTTTGAGAACTATTTTGAGAACCTAATTTTTGAGAACTAAATTTTGAGACCATATTTTTATCTCAGGCTTTTGAGAACCCCTAATTTTTGAGAACCCTAATTTTTGAGAACCCTATTTTTTGAGAACCTAATTTTTTGAGAGCCCTAATTTTTTCGGCAACCCTTTGGTCTTCCATGGGCCATTTTTGGCCCACGGTAAATTTTGGCTACCCTTTAGGGGCTTAGCCCGTTTTTGATGTCTTTACCTTGTTTGACCATGATTTTTCGACAACCCTTTGGTCTTCCATGGGTCATTTTTGGCCCACCCTAATTTTCGACCAACCCTTTGGTCTTCCATGGGTCAATTTTGGCCCACGGTAATTTTTTGTCCTTCCTTTAGGGGCTTAGACCGTTTTTTGATGTCTTAACCTTGTTTGACCTTGATATTTCGGTCACATCTACACACACACACACACACACACACACACACACACACACACACACACACACACACACACAGATTTACTTACACTCACACACAGATTTTCTCACACACAGATTTACTTACACTCACACACAGATTTACTTATACACACTATGTCACTTATACACACATTCACTATTTCACTTACACACACACACACACACAGATTTACTTACACTCACACAGATTTACTTACACACACACAGATTTACTTACACTCACACACAGATTTACTTACACTCACACACAGATTTACACACTCACACACAGATTTACTTACACTCACACACAGATTTACTTACACACACAGATTTAACACTCACACACAAATTTACTTACATACAGATTTGCCACACATTTTACCCTAGACTTACATTTACCCATAGACACTTACTATGACACTTATACACTATGTCACTTATACACACATACACTATGACACTTATACACACATTCACTATGACACTTATATACACTCACCCATAGACACTTACATTTATCCATAGACACTTACACTCACCATAGACACTTGGACGTACACACACACACACACACACACACACACACACACACATTCACTATGACACTTATACACACATTCACTATGACACTTACATTTACCCATAGACACTTACATTTACACTTATACACACGTACAAACACACTACCAACCCTTTGGTCTTCCATGGGTCAATTTTGGCCCACCCTAATTTTTGGCCATCCTTAATTTTTCGGCAGCCCTAATTTTTCGACCAACCCTTTGGTCTTCCATAGGACATCTTTGAGAACCCAAATTTTTCGGTCAACCCTTTTGTATTCCAGGGTGCAATTTTGGTATTGTAACTTTTTTGACCTTGTAGCTTTTTTGATGGCTTTGAGGGTTCCCAATCACCGTAAGAAGTATCTAGTGATGTTCTATTAGTGTTCTATGATTATTCTATGAGTATTAGATGAGTGCCAGGTGAGTGCCAATGAGTGCCAATGAGTGCCAAGTGAGTGCCAATGAGTGCCAAGTGAGTGCCACATAGTGCCAAGTGAGTGCCACATAGTGCCAACTGAGTGCCACTTTTTTCAAGCCTTTTCTAGCCTCCCCTGAGCCTAGAATAGCCCTAATATGGGTATCTACCCCTAGGTTATAAGGTATGAGGATTCGATTGGTGTATATTACAAGTTGCTAGGATGCTTCCTACTATGAGTTAGTCTTTTTCTAACACTTATACACACTATATCACTTATACACAAATACACTATGACACTTATACACACATACACTATAACACTTATACACACATTCACTATGACACTTATACACACTATGACACTTATAAACACTTACACTCTCCATAGACACTTACATTATACCATATACACTTACACTTACACGCACCCATAGACACTTACACTTACACTCACACACTTGATATTTTGATGCCTCAGCATTAATGCCTCAGCATTGATGCCTCATCTTTGAAGGTTCATCTTTGATGACTCATCTTTGAGGACGTCATCTTTGATACCATCTATATTGATGATTCATCTTTGATGAAATCATCTTTGATGGCTCATCTCTACCCTCCATCAAAGAACAGAGTTAATATTGATGTTCTCCCCCTAGTTCATAAGCTAACCACCAGGGTTCAGCATGAGCCCCACCCGCAAAGGCAGCCAGCCCCGCACCCGCAGGTGCGTCCCGCCGCGTCCCCGCCCGCCACGTGCTCCCGCAGGCGCAATATTCCAGCGAACGAAAAATATGATATCAATGTAAACTATTCAAAGAATTTCATTTCAAATATACTATGAGTCATTCATTTTTATTTCATACTTAAACATTTTTATTAAAAACATTTTCGCGATCCTAAAACTGTAACTCATCACAGACCTATTATTTAACTCATATATTTATTAACATTATTTTTTACTTAATACTTTTTACTTAATACTTTTTAATTTATAAATTTTTAAAAATTGTATGTAAGAAGAAAAAACCAGAGTGTCTGATATATAAACATTTTATTTTACTACAACTGTACGAAATTTTATTAAAAACATTAACATTACATACCTTAAAACAGTAAATCAGTAAATCAATAGAGGTGTTACCTAACACCTAAGGGATTAGTATGCTTTTGTTTTACTGCTTTACTGCTTTAACTCGTGTTTTACTGCTTTAACTCATATGTTTTACTGTTTTTACTCACATATTTATTAAAATTACATACCTTAAAGCAGTAAATCAGTAAATCAATAGAGGTGTGACCTAACACCTAAGGGATTAGTATGCTTTTGTTTTACTGCTTTACTGCTTTAACTTGTTTTACTGCTTTAACTCATGTTTTACTGCTTTAACTCATATGTTTTACTGCTTTAACTCATGTTTTACTGCTTTAACTCATATGTTTTACTGCTTTAACTCATATATTTATTAACATTACATACCTTAAAGCAGTAAATCAGTAAATCAATAGACTAACACCAAGGGAGGGATTAGTATGCTTTTGTTTTACTGCTTTACTGCTTTAACTCTTGTTTTACTGCTTTAACTCATGTTTTACTGCTTTAACTCATATGTTTTACTGCTTTAACTCATGTTTTACTGCTTTAACTCATATGTTTTACTGCTTTAACTCATATATTTATTAACATTATGTTTTTTATTTTGTTTTAATACTTTTTATTTATTTTATTATTATTTTTATTTATTTTTATTATTATTTTTATTATTTTTATTATTTTATTTTTATTTTTATTATTATACTTAGTGTTATTTACTTCATGCCTATTGTTATTATTTAGAACACACACACACACACACACACACACACACACACACACACACACACATTCACTATGACACTTACATTTAACCATAGACACTTACATTTACATATACACACACACACACACACACACTCATACACACATTCACTATGTCCTTATACACACATTCACTATGACCCTTATACACACAGTACACACACAGATTTACTTACACATACACACACACAAACACACACACACACACACACTCACACACAGATTTTGCCACTCCCACACAGATTACTTACACATAGATTTACTTACACTCACACAGATTTACTTACACTCACACAGATTTACTTACACTCACAGATTTACTTACACTCACACACAGATTTACTTACACACACAGATTTACTTACACACAGATTTACTTACACTCACACACAGATTTACTTACACACACACACACACACACACACACACACGCACACTCACTTTTACACATATAACGTATAATTTATTAAAACATTTTATGTTTTAATTAAACACGTACATTTATATTACTCATTCAAATATAACTAAAATTATTTCAAAGTTTCTTAAAACTTCTATAATAAATCAATCATTATCTTTGAACAAAGAATTTATTATTAACTGTTAATACTTTTTGTTTATAAATTTTATAACTATCAAGTTTTGTATTCTAAACCATAGTTTTATTAAAAGCATGTGTTTAGTCTACAAGTAATAAATCAGTCAAGTCAGTGGGTCTTGTTAAGTGTGTGCCCGCGTTCCACGCTGTTATGAAGGATCCACCATAAGATAAGAACCTAAATTATAGACAAACAGCAGAATAACCAAATAAATATAAATATAATTGCATTCTATATAATATATATATATATATATATATATATATATATATATATATATATACATATGCAATAATATATGTAGAAACGTATATATATAATAACAATAATATGTATATATATATATATATATATATATAATAATAATTATAATAATAATAATAATAATAATAATAATAATAATAATAATAATAATAATAATAATAATATATAAATTTATATATAATATATATATATGTATATGTATAATATATATATATAATATATATGTAATAATATATATATATATATATATATATATATATAATAATATATATACTATATATATATATATATATGTATGTATGTATGCATATATACCATAATATATATATATATATATATATATATATATATATGTTGTAATATATATATATATAAAGATAAATCTCGCCGACAATACAGGCCCTGAGGATTTGATGTTGATCAATAAGTATTAAAAAAAATATCCCAATATTTCACTTTTTCAACTGTTTGAATTTTGGAAAGAGTAAGAAAAAGTGATATGACTTTTTCCTCATCCGATCAACTAAAATTTTCAGGCTATCAGGCTTGAGATATCTTTCGTAAATAATTTTTGTATACAAAAAAAATGTTTTTAAAAATTTTCAAAAATTTTTTTTATAAAAATTTGTTCCAAGAACAAATTCAAAACTATTGCATATACAAAGAAATTATCTAAGTAAAAAATGTGCATCTCTCCCGACTACATATGCCCTGAAAATTTCATCCACTTCGCCCGAACAGGAAAAAAAAAATTATCGCAATTTTCATTTTTCAAAATCCAAAAAAAAGTGGGTTTGGAAATTGGACAACGCTGAGCACAAAACTCAAAAATCGAAAAAGTCCTCTTTGACTATTGTAGGTAATGGACCAATCTATGCATATTTCAAGTTTGAAGTCATTTCGAAAAAAATTGTGGAAGTTGATACGAAAAATGTCAAAAATATGGGTTTTGAAAAATTGAAAATTCTGAAAGAATGACTACAGTCACAGAAAAACACCCGAAAACAACGTTTTAGAGGGCAAAAAAAGCTACAGTTTGGTGTTTATAGGGTCAAAATCGGCTGAAAATTCCGAATTTTATGTCCATTTTTAGGGGGGTGAAAATTGGGGCGTGCCCTTAAGAAATAGTTGCACCTCCCTTGAAGAAAAATTTGTGGGTTTTTATAACATAACAGAGAACAGTGCCGAAAACTTTGAAAAAACAAATAATTAAGGTATTAGATAACAAAAACATTAAATTAGAAAAATGCAGAGGTCAAGGCTATGATGGAAGAGCAAATATGCGAGGGAAATATTCAAGACTTCAGGCTCGTATATAGAAAATTGTTCCAAATGCAGAATACATTCATTGTGCAGCTCATAATTTAAATTTAATTCTTAATGATTCTGTAAAAGATATAATGGCTCTTCAAAAATTTTATGACAAACTGGAAAAATATATGTGTATTTCAGTTCTAGTACAGCTCAGTGGCAAGGAATTAACAGCTGTTCAACAAATAACGAATGCATCACAAAAACACTAAAAAATTGTGTCCAACTAGGTGGTCATCCAAGTATGATTCCTTACCAGCAATAAAAGCAATTTCAAAGAGTATTTCGCAGTTTCTTATCTCAACTGATGTTATGAGTAAGTCAAGTGAAAGAAACGAAGCCCTTGGTCTCAGGAAGCAGTTAGAAAATTTTGAGTTTATTCTCTGTCTTGTGTTTCAAAGTAAAGTATTGGAAAGCATCAATGTTTTCTCAAAAATATTGCAAAGTCCAAATACAGATCTTCAGAAAGCAACTTACCTATTGGGACAAGCAAAATCAAACTTATGTGAGCTAAGACACAAATTTGAAGATGTAGTGAAAGAAACTACGGAGTTAGCACATCATTGGAACATTGAAGCAAAAATTACTTCCAGACGTCAAATACAGATTAAAAAGTTTTTTTGATGAGCTTTTATCTTATGAAAGAATTGAAGACCCATTGAAAGCCTTTAGAATAAGGGTTTTCAATAAATCTCTTGATATATTAAATGAGCAGATAACTACTCGTTTCATTAGCATGAACAATGTTAATGAGTTATTTTCATTTCTTGCTCCTACGAAATGAAAAGTTGCAAGAAAAGGCTACAAAACTGGTAGAAAAATACGATTTAGATTTATCTTTCGGTTTATGAACAATTAATCACCTTCAAAGCATTAATGACTACAGAAGTGAAAATAAAAAATATGGTAACTATTAAAGATTTAGCAAACTTTTTATTCGTAGAAAGCAGCTGCTTAGCAAGTAGCTTACCAGACTTGTGTACAGCAGTTCAGTTGTATTTGACGTTACCAGTAACATCTGCAACAGCTGAAAGGTCGGGTCGTTTTCAAAGCTCAAGTTAATAAAAACTTTTTAAGGAACAATATGACACAAACAAGGCTAAGTGCATTGGCTTTATTAAGCATTGAAAATGAAACATGTCGTACTCTTGATCTGAAAGAAGTGGTTAATAAATTCATGGCAATGAGCCAAAAACGTTTTGGTAAACTATAAAGCATTCATCCTTTCGAATATTTTGACAAGCCGAGAACAGATATTCACGAATTTTTGTAAGTTAACATTCTTATTCTATAATTTCTTATATATATATATATATATATATATATATATATATATATATATATATATATATATATATATATATATATATATATATATATATATATATATATATATATATATATATATATATATATATATATATATATATATAGAATATATATATATATATATATATATATATATATATATATATATATATATATATATATATATATATATATATATATATATATATATATATATATATATATATATATATATATATATATATATATATATATATATCAATTAACTAGATTGATACTTATTTTTTGGAGGAGGGGAGGGGGAAATTAGATATTTAAGTAAAAATAGTAATAATACATTTGGAAGCAGAATGTAAAAAGATGTTTTTGAGAATTTGATTAAATTTTTGTACAAAAAAGTGAAAAGTCTTTAATACATGTTTTTTCCCTTTTAAAGAACAATTTATGCACATTTTTACATACTCTTCAAAAGTATCATTGCTTTTTATCACAAATATCTAGATTTCTCAATAAAAGGGTACTAATCTGATAATGGCATATAAGAAATAAATATATATAATCTATAAAATATATATATATATATATATATATAATATAACATATATATATATATATATATATATATATATATATATATATATAATATAATAATAATATATATATATATAATCATATATAAATAATAATAATATGTAATAATAATATATATATAAATAATAATATAATAATAATAATAATAATAATAATAATAATATGTAATAATAATAATATAATAATATATAATAATATAATATATAATATATATGTAATATATATAATAATAATAATAATATGTATATATATAATAAAATGTAACAATAATAATAATAATAATATGTATATATATATATATATATATATACTCACCACCTGCCATATATATATATATATATATATATATCTTCAAGGGGCCCATTTCCACTCTGGCGGGGGGGCCCTATGACTCTTAGTTACGCCACTGGTCAGCCCCTAGCACCCCTCTACACCAAGCTATGCCACGTTTTGTTCTATTGACTTACTGCTTTACATCATCTTTAGCCATGTAATAAGTATAAAAATAACAAAATAAGTTCTTCTCTGCTAACATAACATGTATTTTATTAAAATCATTCTAAGTTTTTATTTAAAAATAACAATTATTCACTTACATTTATATTATTCGCTCGATGTTATCTAAAAATATTTCAAAGTTTTTTTAAATAATTCGGATTTTCTTTATTATTATCTATGTACATTGGCAATCCAACACGAGAAAACACAACAACACGCACTCCTTACAGATACGAAACTGACCTCTCTCTGTAAAATGTGTTGAAATAACTACTTTAGGCCTAAATTTGGGATAATCCTTTTTGTACCCCGAGGCGATTTAGGCCTAATTCCAGGTCAAAATATATTTCAAACTGACCTTTTTCTGTAAAATGTGGTGCAATAACTACGTTAGGCCTAAATTTAGGCCTAAATTTAGGATAAACCTTTTTTATATACAGACGGATTTAAGCCTAATACCAGGTCAAAAGGTAATTCCAGTATAGACAAGATTCGAGAATCAACTTTATAAATATATTTCAAATTGAAACATGCTGGATCGGTAAGATCCTTTAAGCAGGTAAGCAGGAAATGTTTACCTTTCTTGTGAGTGGAAGGAGTAATCCTTTTCTCTATATGACGGTACAAGTGATTGATCGAGAATTATTTTATCGCTTTTTGGTTTTAGGTATGTAATAACCTCCTCAGGGGGTGGCAGAGGAACCCCCGTGACACCCAAATACCAACGAGCGGGGGTTCCGGAGACCCTCCCCTGAGGAGGTTATTACATACCTTAAAACCAAAAAGGTGATAAAATAATTCTCGACCAATCACATGCGCTGTCATATAGAGAAAAGGATTACTCACTTCCACTCCTGAAAATGAAAGCATTCCTGCTTACCTGAGATCTTACCATTGGCATGTTTCAATTGAGAAGCCTGTATTTATAGGTCTCAGGCTCTTAATCACCTGCAGGTCCAGGCCCTGTGTGCGGCCAAATCCGTCTTTGTATATAAAAGGTTTATCTAAATTTAGGCCTAAATTTAGGCTAGCGTGAATGACCACCACATACACACAGAAAAGATCAAGTTAATACTGACCTGCAGACCAAACACAAATCGCCTCAGTACAAAAGGTTGTCTAGTATTTCAACGCATTTACGAAGGTCGGTCTATCTGTAAGGAGATGCGTGTTCATTGAATTGCCAATCTTCGTGAATAATAATAAAGAAAATCAATTAAAAACTTTGAATATTCCACAGGTAACATCGGCGAAATAACCTTAAATGGTGATAATTGTTATTTTAGTACAGAATATTTAAAGGACCCGCATTTGATGTGTGAAAGAACCTTTTGTTATTTTTAATACATGGCTAAAATGTGTAAGGCGTGAAGTATAAACAAGCGTGGCACTGAAAGGAGCTAGAAACTGTTCTTACTGTTTACTGATTTATTGCTTTAGGTACGTAAAATATGTTTTTAATAAATTTCATAAAATTTTAGTAAAAGTTATTTTAAAACTTGATAGTTATAAAATTTATAAACAAAAGGATCGACACCTAAAAATAAATTCTTTGTTCAAGGAATAATGATTGATTTATTATAGAAGTTTTAGAAACTTTGAAATAATTTTAGTTATATTTGAATGAGTAATATAATTGCGCGTTTAATTAAAACATAAAATGTTTTAATAAATTATACATTATATGTGTAAGTGAGTGGGCGTTAAGTGTGTGTGTGTGTGTATGTGTGTGTGTATGTGTGTGTGTGTGTGTGTCAATGTAGAAAGTAAATATGTGTGAGTGTAAGTAAATCTGTGTGTGTAAATAGTAAATCTGTGTGTAAGTAAATCTGTGTGTGGAGGTAAATCTGTGTGTGAGTGTAAGTAAATATCTGTGTGTGAGTGTAAGCTAAATCTGTGTGAGTGTAAGTAAATCTACGTGTGTAAGGGAAATCTGTGTGAGTGTAAGTAATTCTGTATTTTAGTGTGTGTGTGTGTGTGTAAGTGTAGAAATGAAGTGTCTGCAGGTAGATCTTAGTGTCATAGGTGAGATGTGTGTACAGTATGTAATTGAATGTGTGTATAAGTGCTCAAAGTGTGTCCCTTATTATTATAAGTGTAAGTATAAGTGTCTATGGGTAAATGTAAGTGTCATAGTGAATGTGTGTGTGTGTGTGCTAATAAAATGATGTGTGTGTGTGTGTGTGTGTGTGTGTGTATGTGTGTGTGTGTGTTATTCAATGTGTGTATGTTGTGTGTGTTCTAATAATAACAATAGGCATGATGTAAATAACACTAAGTATAATAATAAAAATAAAAATAAAATAATAAAAATAATAAAAATAATAATAAAAATAAAAATAATAATAAAATAAATAAAAAGTATTAAAACAAAATAAAAACATAATGTTAATAAATATATGAGTTAAAAACAGTAAAACATGAGTTAAAGCAGTAAAACATGAGTTAAAAGCAGTAGAAAACATGAGTTAAACAGTAAAACCTTGATTAAAAAGCAGTAAAACAAGAGTTAAAGCAGTAAAGCAGTAAAACAAAGCATACTAATCCCTCCCTTGGTAACACGTCTATTGATTTACTGATTTACTGCTTTATGTATAATATTAATAAATATATGAGTTAAAAACAGTAAAACATATGAGTTAAAGCAGTAAAACATGAGTTAAAGCAGTAAAACATATGAGTTAAAGCAGTAAAACATGAGTTAAAGCAGTAAAACAAGAGTTAAAGCAGTAAAGCAGTAAAACAAGCATACTAATCCCCTTGGTGTTAGGTCACACTGTGATTTACTGATTTACTGCTTTAAACATGTAATTTTAATAAATATGTGGTAAAAACAGTAAAACATATGAGTTAAAACAGTAAATTAATTAAAAGCAGTAAAGCAGTAAAACAAAAAGCATACTAATCCCTTAGGTGTTAGGTAACACCTCTATTGATTTACTGATTTACTGCTTTAAGGTATCTAAAAATGCAAATTTTTAATAAAATTTCGTATAGTTGTAGTAAAATAAAATGTTTATATATCAGACACTCTGGTTTTCTTCTTACATACAATTTTTAAAATTTATAAATTAAAAGTATTAAGTAAAAAATTATTAAGTAAAAAATAATGTTAATAAATATGAGTTAAATAATAGGTCTGTGATGAGTTACAGTTTTAGTTCGCTAAAATGTTTTTAATAAAAATGTTTAAGTATGAAATAAAAATGAATGACTCATAGTATATTTGAAATGAAATTCTTTGAATAGTTTACATTGATATCATATTTTTCGTTCGCGGGAATATTGCGCCTGCAGAGCTTTGTGGGCAGAGAGGACACTGGCCAGGACGCACCTGCAGGTGCAGGGCTGGCTGCTGCTTGCGGTGAGATCATGCTGCGTCCTGGTGTTCCAATTATGACCTAGGGTAGACATTAATATTAACTCTGTTCTTTGATGGAGGGTAGAGATGAGCCATCAAAGATGATTTCATCAAAGATGAATCATCAATATAGATGGTATCAAAGATGACGTCCTCAAAGATGAGTCATCAAAGATGAACCTTCAAAGATGAGGCATCAATGCTGAGGCATTAATGCTGAGGCATCAAAATATCAAGTGTGTGAGTGTAAGTGTAAGTGTCTATGGGTGCGTGTAAGTGTAAGTGTATATGGTATAATGTAAGTGTCTATGGAGAGTGTAAGTGTTTATAAGTGTCATAGTGTGTATAAGTGTCATAGTGAATGTGTGTATAAGTGTTATAGTGTATGTGTGTATAAGTGTCATAGTGTATTTGTGTATAAGTGATATAGTGTGTATAAGTGTCATAGTGTATTTGTGTATAAGTGATATAGTGTGTATAAGTGTTAGAAAAAGACTAACTCATAGTAGGAAGCATCCTAGCAACTTGTAATATACACCAATCGAATCCTCATACCTTATAACCTAGGGGTAGATACCCATATTAGGGCTATTCTAGGCTCAGGGGAGGCTAGAAAAGGCTTGAAAAAAGTGGCACTCAGTTGGCACTATGTGGCACTCACTTGGCACTCATTGGCACTCACTTGGCACTCATTGGCACTCATTGGCACTCATTGGCACTCACCTGGCACTCACCTGGCACTCATCTAATACTCATAGAATAATCATAGAACACTAATAGAACATCACTAGATACTTCTTACGGTGATTGGGAACCCTCAAAGCCATCAAAAAAGCTACAAGGTTAAAAAAGTTACAATACCAAAATTGTACCCTGGAATACAAAAGGGTTGACCGAAAAATTTGGGTTCTCAAAGATGTCCTATGGAAGACCAAAGGGTTGGTCGAAAAATTAGAACTGCCAGAAAATTAAGGATAGCCAATTAGGGTGGGCCAGAATTGACCCATGAACCAATGGGTTGGTAGTGTGTTTGTACGTGTGTATAAGTGTAAATGTAAGTGTCTATGGGTAAATGTAAGTGTCATAGTGAATGTGTGTATAAGTGTCATAGTGAATGTGTGTATAAGTGTGTGTGTGTGTGTGTGTGTGTGTGTGTGTGTGTGTGTGTGTGTGTACGTCCAAGTGTCTATGGTGAGTGTAAGTGTCTATGGATAAATGTAAGTGTCTATGGGTGAGTGTAAGTGTGTATAAGTGGCATAGTGTAAGTGTCTATGGGTGAGTGTATGTGTGTATAAGTGACATAGTGTGTATAAGTGTCATAGTGTAAGTGTCTATGGGTAAATGTAAGTGTCTATGGGTAAATGTAAGTGTGTAAGTAAATCTGTGTGTGAGTGTAAGTAAATCTGTGTGTGAGTGTAAGTAAATCTGTGTGAGTGTAAGTAAATCTGTGTGAGTGTAAGTAAATCTGTGTGGGTGTAAGTAAATCTGTGTGTGAGTGTAGGTAAAGGAAATCTGTGTGAGTGTAAGTAAATCTGTGTGTGTGTGAGTAAATCTGTGTGTGAGTGTAAGTAAATCTGTGTGTGTGTGTAAGTAAATCTGTGTGAGTGTAAGTAAATCTGTGTGTGTGTGTAAGTGCCATAGTGAATGTGTGTATAAGTGACATAGTGTGTATAAGTAAATCTGTGTGTGAGTGTAAGTAAATCTGTGTGAGTGTAAGTAAATCTGTGTGTGAGTGTAAGTAAATCTGTGTGTGAGTGTAAGTAAATCTGTGTGAGTGTAAGTAAATCTGTGTGTGTGTGTGTGTGTGTGTGTGTGTGTGTGTGTGTGTGTGCGCGCGTGCGCGTGTGTAGATGTGACCGAAATATCAAGGTCAAACAAGGTTAAGACATCAAAAAAGGGCTAAGCCCCTAAAGGAAGGACAAAAAATTACCGTGGGCCAAAATTGACCCATGGAAGACCAAAGGGTTGGTCGAAAATTAGGGTGGGCCAAAAATGACCCATGGAAGACCAAAGGGTTGGTCGAAAAATCATGGTCAAACAAGGTAAAGACATCAAAAACGGGCTAAGCCCCTAAAGGTAGCCAAAAATTGCAAATGGTAAAAATGGCCCATGGAGAGACAAGAGGTTGCCAAGAAAAGTGGGGCTCTCAAAATTAGGGTTCTCAAAAATTAGGGTTCTCAAAAAAAAATTGGGGTTCTCAAAAATTAGGGGTTCTCAAAAAGCTGGGATTAAAAATATGGTTCTCAAAAATTTGGTTCTCAAAAATTAGGGTTCTCAAAAATAGGGTTCTCAAAAAAATAGGGTTCTCAAAATAGGGTTCTCAAAAAAAATTAGGGTTCTCAAAAAAATTAGGGGACACATTACAGCAGTTGCTGCAACCGTTTGGTGCAACCCTTCTTCGAAGGGTTGCAAAAAATTAGGGTTCTCAAAATTGTATCTCAAAAAATTTGTGTTCTCAAAAATTTGGGTTCTCAAAAATTTGGGGTTCTCAAAATTAGGGGTTCTCAAAAATCCGGGTTCTCAAAAATAGGGTTCTCAAAAAGGTCAAAGGCCCAAAAAGGTAGGTAAAAAATTCAGGTTGCCCAAAAAGGTCAAGGCCAAAAAGGTCGCGGTCAAAAAAAGGTCAAAAAGGTCGCGGTCACTTTCGTGCTCCAATATCCCGTATATACTACTATATATATATATATATATATATATATATATATATATATATATATATATATATATATATATATATATATATATATATATATATATATATATATATATATATATATATATATATATATATATATATATATATATATATATATATATATATATATAAGTGCTATATTTCATATCTATATTTATATATATATATATATATATATATATATATATATATATATATATATATATATATATATATATATATATATATATATATATATATATATATATATAATGTTTCCAAATGGACAGTCTTAGGGGCGTGTTAAGTGTGAGAGAAAAATTGATGAAATTAGGAATGAACGTATTAGAGAGTTGTGTGGCGTGAGAAAAGGAGTAAATGAGAGAATAAATGAAAGTACATTGAGATGATTTGGTCATGTGGAAAGGATGGGTGATAGTCGGTTGGTTAAGCAGATGTATAGTGGTGAGTGTGCTGGGAGATCGAAGAAAAGTATATTGAGTCAGTAAAGGAATGCCTGGAGTAGAGGAAAGTGAGTTTGGCAGAGGCGAGAAGAAAGGTGCATAGTAGGAGTGAATGGCGGGGTTTGTGAGGGGGTATGGTTGTAGCCCACCTGGGCTAAGGGATGAACCCTACATTGACGAGATGCCATAGTGAGGGTCCGTCGCAGTCCCATGAAGCCCTAGGGTGGATTTTTTTGACTGCGACGAGTTCTCACTTAAGGGTATAAAGGGGGCGGTAAGGCTGGACTCTCTTTTCGACTTGTGTCATATTCTTCTACTACTTTTCTGTTTTCAGTGCATGTGACGCACCTTACTCCCAGTCTGGGGAAAGATGGTCGACGATGATACATATATATATATATATATATATATATATATATATATATATATATATATATATATATATATATATATATATATATATATATATATATATATATATATAACATATATATATATATATATTAATATAAAGAAAAAATTAAGACTTAAATTGCTTAAATTTGATAATAAAATTGAAGAAAAATCTCAGCTTCTTTTAGTATAGGAGTAATAATCCAGCTGCGACTGTCTTTAATAAATGTCAGGGTGAGGAAAATTGTGAATGAAAAGAAGTTTTTATTTAATATATATATAAATATATATATATATATATATATATATATATATATATATATATATATATATATATATATATATATATAATATATATATATATATATATATATATATATATATATATATAATATATATATATATATATATATATATATATATATATATATATTTACAATCATATACAGTCCACCGAGATTGAGGACAAAATACGGTGCGAATATTAGCGAGGATGCCAGGCCAGATGCCTAAATTACCTCTCCGTCATCCACGGATTGATGACATACAGGTAGTGATGTTCGCTCAGTATTCAGCAATTACCAGAATAATTAAAAAAGGATTGTACTTGCAATACTGCTTCTCCTTCCCAACTGAAGTCTTGCAGGGGGTAGAATACTGAGTTCTCCCCCTTTATCTTGCTGCAATGTTGGAGCAAGTTTGGACCATACAAACCATCAACTCGCACGTTAGAAAAATTGGAATCATCGTTATATACACAATTCCTTTAATAGCCACGGATATAAATGGCAAAAAGGGGGGGGGCATATAGTGACTAAATTTACATAACGTGGCAAATGAAAGTTCCATTTTTAGTTTACCAAATATTTGCACATATTGTAAACAAAAAGCAAAAAACAAAGGTGAGAACAAATTTTATCTGCACAAATCGCACTTTAGTCATTCCTACATAGTCAGTATCAAAGTTAAAGTTTTTAACTAATCTGAACAAAATGAAAAAAAAAACACCAGAAATTGAGGAAATATTTAAAGACTCGGATATGCGTTCAATGATACAAACAAAATAAAAAAACGATATAACAATTCCGAACTCCAGAGGAGGAAAATTTCAACACTTTGAAAATCCCCAAAATTTTTGCGTCTGAGACATCTTACAAGACTCGATTTGCGTTCAATGATACACCCACAAAAAAAAAAGAAAGGTCGAGATGAAATTTCGAAATCCAGAGAAGGAAAATTCAACACTCTCCCTTTCAAGGGTCTACTCAAGACACCTAATTACATCTAATATACACAAAAAAAGGGGTGAGATAAAAAAAAATTAGGAACTCCAGAGTAGGAAAATTCCAACACTAAGAAAATTGTCACAGCCTTTGCCTCTGAGGCATCTTACAAGATTGAGGCATTTTTTTCGTTCTCTAATTTTTTGGGGGCATTCAAACACCCCTCCCACGGGCATGGTCCGCCAATCAACTTAAAAAACGAGTGCCTAGTCAACTTTCGTTTCAAACCAGCCAATCAGAGAACTCTTTAATCCCCTGCCCACTTTGTGAATGAGCCTAAGGCGAAGAAGGGGAGACTTTTTCTAAACCATTTATCTCCGAACAAATGCCTCGAGCTATATATATATATATATATATATATATATATATATATATATATATATATATATATATATATATATTTATATATATATATTTATATATATATATATATATATATATATATATATATATATATATATATATATATATATATATATATATATATATATAATGATGTACTACTACGACTAAGATTAGTATATATTGTAAAGGGCGGGGAATGAAAAAAGAGAGTGAAAAAGGCCAAGTTCAAAAAGGTAAATTCGAAGAAAGTTAACTTAGTTCTTACCTGTGATAAGATAACAGAATTGGCCGACCCGAATTAAGACTCTCTCTCTCTCTCTCTCTCTCTCTCTCTCTCTCTCTCTCTCTCTCTCTCTCTCTCTCTCTCTCTCTCTCTCTCTCTCTCTCGCCTCGAATCTAAACTAAAACTAATAAGACCAAGATAAGGATGGGCTCGATGATCCTATGGTGTAAAGCACTAATAAATAATTCCTATAGATAATGGTTAGAATTCTCATCAGGGAATATGCAAATTTTTCTGTATTTAAAAGCTACAACTAATTTAATTTAAATAAAAATATATTAAAGCCATTACTAAGGTAAAATTAAATATATATATATATATATATATATATATATATATATATATATATATATATATATATATATATATATATATATATATATATATATATATATATATATATATATATATATTTATATATATATATATATATATTTATATATATATATATATTATATATATATATATATATATATATATATATATACCCACATAGCACAAATATATTCTGAGAATATTCTTAAAACATCCTCGCGGAATATTAGTAATGTTCCTGTAACATACTCAAATGTTCCAATTATGTTCTGAGAATGTTACATGAACTTGAAATGTCCGCCTGTTGTATTACCTGAGAATGTTCCTTGGACATCCCGCAGGAATATTTAGAATGTTCTTGGAAGATCCGTGATATTCTTATCATGTTCCA
>JABUQX010040161.1:67500-77500 GCA_015478945.1 Trachelipus rathkii
TCAAATATATATATATATATATATATATATATATATATATATATATATATATATATATATATATATATATATATATATATATATATATATATATATATATATTAAAATATCATGCATAATAATAATAATAATAATAATAATAATAATAATAATAATAATAATAATAATAATAATAATAATAATAATAATAATAATAATAATAATAATAATAATAATAATACACTTTATTATTATTATTATTATTATTATTATTATTATTATTATTATTATTATTGTTTTGTAGCTTTTTTAAAGATGGTATACCATTTCCTTTTCTTTTTTTTTACTTATTTCTTGATATAAAATGAAATTTTTATTAAAATTAAAACTTAAAAATATATGTCTTTTAATATTCCACACTTTAATATTTTTCAAAAGTTTATTTTCTAATGTAGAAATAGTTTAATTTGAATTATAAGTTTGAATTATATATTTTTAAAATTATTTTTAAATTTCATATAATTTTTTCAATTAAAATCTTAAAATAATATTTATTATTTTTAGTTTATAAATATTTATTATTTTTAGTTTATAAATTTAGGTTAAATTATATTAAAAAAAATATAGAATTATTTTATTTTATTATAAAAAAAGAAAACGATATAAAATTTAAAACAAATCAATAATCAATTCAAAAACTAATCACTAAAAATATTGATATTTCTGATTAAAATATCGAAGGGGGGGGGTATTAAGAACCAGGCCCTAAATATAAATATATTAGGGATGCACCGGATCTCCGGTTCCGGCTCCGGCTTGGCCGGAGTTCCAGCCTTTTTAAAGATCTCCGGCTCCGGCCGGAGACCACTAGTCTCCGGCTTTCTCCGGCCGGAGACCTATATTTTTAAAAGGTTGTTTTGAAAATAAAAATAGTTATAATTCATTGAAAGTAATAATGAGACATTTAATGAAATAAATTTATTTAGAACTGATTCATACAAAAAGTGTAAAAAAATTATTTTAATATTTTTTTGTTGTAGTGATAATATTAAGTCAAACTAATAACTAATATTATAACTATAATAATATATAATAATATGAATAGGCCTATATGACACCATTTACTAAATTGACTAATTATTTTGATAAACAACTTAAAAGGGTTTGATATCCAAAATGACAACCCCTAACAAAAAATACACTTTTGATAAATCTAGCTTTAAAAATGCAATACAGAAATAGGTAAATGAATTGGTAAAAGAACTTTTAAAACATGCCATCATATCTGACCAAAAGACTAAAAAATTATGATATATATCCTTAATCTTTAAATTATTAAAGAGCTTTTAAGTTTTAACAAACTAACATTTTGAAACTATATATATATATATATATATATATATATATATATATATATATATATATATATATATATATATATATATATATATATATATATATATATATATATATAATATATATATATATATATATATATATATATATATATATATATATATATATATGTATAAAGAATGATTTCTGTAAAGTTGAGCCAGCTTTTTGATACTGTATTTTTTGAGAAAATTAAATTATATTGTTAAGCACAAAGTCAGTGAAAGGAAAGTTAAATAGCTTATGCATTGCTATTTAGGTAACCATTCTCTAATATTTAAAATTAAATGCTCTTAAATTATGATGAAGAAACAGGAGCTGATCAGCTAGTGTTGGAGAAAGACGATTCCTTTTACTTGTATAAATATTTCCTGCTTGGCTAAACATTCTCTCACTAAATACACTTGAAGGTGGAGCAGAGAGATATTTCCTAGCTAATTCAGGTAAGATGTAATCAGGATAAAGAGCTTTTCTTTCTTTCCACCATAACAGTGGATCAGCATCCGATTTTCGTTCCATAAGTGGTGCTGCAAAATATTTATTCACAGTAGTTTGAATTTCTCTCACTGCTGCTTCTACGTTTGCATTTTAACTTTTTTCTCCTTTGATCAGTTCCACTTGGTTTGATTGTATCTGAATATTCTTCATTTTCTTCTGACGATTTTTCTTGTAGCATGTCATCAAAACACTTCCAGAAAATTGAATGTGTTTCCTTCTCAATATCTGCTGTTTCATTTTCAGATTTTTCATGTGAATCTGTATAGACTGATCATTTTGATCATCATTTTGTTCATCAGAATCTGAACAATGTAATATTTTCTTTAGCTTTTATAAAAGTTTTACTTCTTCTTTGAGCATAAATTTTGTTTTATTCTGATCAATAATATCAAAAGGAGCTAATTTGTATTGTGGATTTAGAACTGTTGCAAGTACATAAAGTTTCTTCTCTTTAATGGTACCAAAACGTTCAGTAACAATTTAAAAGTTCATCTTTCATAGTTTTTACACCGCTATCCTTCCAAGTTTTGCTAAATATTTTTGCAATGCATTAACTGCAGGTATTACAAAAGATAAATCTACATCATCACTCGCTCTTTTAGTTAATTCTTCAAATGGTTGTAGCAATCTAATTATATTCTCCATTAGCTTCCAGTGATTTGCATTTAAGATATCTAGATTGTTTTTCGAATTTGAAGAATATATAATAATTGCAATTTTTTGCTCTATGATCCTTTGCAGCATATAATATGATGAATTCCATCTTGTTTCTACATCTTGGATAAGCTTGTGTATTGGCAAATTAGATTTTTGAATTTCCGTTAATTTAGTTGTAGCAATTGGTGATCTACTAAAATGACCTACAATTTTCCTACATAAAGTAATTAAATCTTTAATTGATTTTTGAGAAAATCAATTAAAGATTACTAGCTGTAAGGAATGAATAAAACATGTCTCATTTATAACACTCATACCTTTTGTAATGTTTGGTGCGTTATCTTAGGACAACATGAATATTTTCTTTTTTTTAAATCCCAGCTCTTAAGTGTTTCCTCACTTTTTAGACATATATTTTCTGCTGAATGAGAAACACTAAAACTACTGATTTGTAACGTTCCACTCTTACTTTGAAAATCTTTATCAATCCAATACCCTGACATACTTATAAAGCTTTCATTGTTATATGAGCAAGTCCAAATATCTGATGTTAATGATATTGCTTGAATTTCTTGCAGCTGAAGTATTATTTTATTATTTACCCTTTTATATATTTGTGGATAATCTCTTCTGAAAAGTACCTCCTTGATGGAATATTATATTGTGGACATACGTGATTTATTAATCTCTTAAATCCAATGTCTTCAACAAAAGAAAATGGCAGATTGTCCACATCAATCAATTCCCCAATTTTGAAACGAATTTCTGTGCTTTTCTATCATTAATTTCTCAAATCTTTGTTTTATCAGTTATTTCAAACAGTGTAGGCTGAAGAAATCTTTTTAATAGAGGTAGAAGTTGATGATATGGATGGACATGGATCATCATCTGCTGTGTCTGTGATATCATGTTTTCTTTTTCATTACTTTTCAAAAAAATTCAGATATTTCTTTTATCTTCAAATATATGGTTTTATGTTTCTCTTCAAGATGATCCAGTAAAGGTTTTGTGCTATAATATTTTGAACCTTTCTTTGGGTTTCCTCTTGATAGTAATGTATTCCCAGTAGCGCACAAGTAGTTCACACCTCACGGGTTTAGCCCTCTTCAAGAAGTGTAACTTCTCTAGGTAGTTACTACTTAGGATCCGGACGAGGAACGTGATATATATATATATATATATATATATATATATATATATATATATATATATATATATATATATATATATATATATATATATATATATATATATATACCGTATATATATATATAAGGTAAGTATAAATGGAAATTTCATTCTCCGGCCGGAGACTCCGGCCTCCGGCCGGAATTAGAATTTTCATTCTCCGGCCTCCGGCTCTCCGGCCTCCGGCCAAAATTACTCTCCGGTGCATCACTAAAAATAATAATATAATAATCTAAGTATCTATAAATAATAATAATATATATATATATATGTTTATATATATATATGTATATAATAATAATAATAATAATATATATATATATATAATATATATATTTATATAACTATATATTATATATATATATACATATATATATAATATATATATATATATAAATATATATAATAATATAATAATAATATATATATATATATATATATAATAATATATATATATATATATATATATATATATATATATATAATAATAATAACATACATATATATATATATATATATATATATATATATATATAGCAACAAATAAAGTCATTGAACAATTGATGATTATATGCTATAATTGTCAGATTAATCAAAGGAATATTAGTATGTTTAAATCTACTTACTTGCTTTACAAACAATGTTCTTAATTTTATATTTTGTCCAATGTTCCTGTACATCCTCCATCTCCTTCACAGCTTTATCATATCTGTTTAGATTTGTAAAATTGGGCCAGTAAGCTTCATCTCCAACCAGCCAGTTTCTTGGAATTAACTGAATCCCATCTTCAAATTCAATAATGTAAAAATTTTCCTCATTTTTGATGAATGAAGGCATCTTTCAAACTATATATAACTGCAATATATTTAGTCTATTACACTACCTTATAAATAGTACTTTACATATATTATATACATAAGTTTTTATTTTATTTTTTTTATTTCTCACAATGTATGAGAGGAAAAACTAAATATTGGTTATTTCCAACTGATATTTTAACGCATTTACAATTAATTTCTTTTATTGTCCACTTTTTAACTTTTGTAGAAACATTGCCTACAAGATAAATATCTAGTAATGACGAAGGGCAAGGGATTTTAAAATAATCCTCTTTTGATTCATATTCCACTCCATCAATTAAAAATTCTTTAATTTTTGAGCAATATTGAATATTTTTAATATTCAAAATAGTACCATCCGATAGTCTGCAGCAATTATCTGCTTTTGATAGGGTATCTATTTTGAAATTTAAAAACTTTAAAGATCAATAACACATCAACATTCAACAAAGCCATACAAATCCATCACCAGAAGAAACATCAAAAAAATACAACCAAACCCTAACAGTTGAAATAGAACAACTGTTAATCAAACAACGAAACTTGCTCGAAAAATAATACCCACATCACTCCAAACGACAACACAGATTAATGCCCTAAACACCCAAATCATAAACTTAAACACACATTCTTCAAACAACTTCCAAACCTTCCTCACCAAGAACATCCAACACATGAATAACACCAGAATGTGGAAAACAAATAATACACTGAAAAACTCAACCAACCAACAAACACACACACTCATGAATCCATCAAAAACCCAAACACACAAAACCCAAAATCCAACAAACAACACGCAAACATCCTCACAACTCGCTTCTCAAAGCTGAGTTAAAAACCCACACACTCTCAAAACAGGAAAATCATAAAAGCCCTCAAGAAAGTAAAATTCAACCACTGACTAAAAAGAGCATAAAGAAACTCCAAATGACACAAAACAAAGCACAATTATCATAAAATGCACATCAATAACACCACAACACCTGTACGAAGAAACCAAAATTCTACCCATAGTCACACACCTGGATATGATAGGCAAACAATTCTTTTCCAAAACCAAAACACCTATGCCACATTGCACTCTCTAACTCCACCCACCACAGACTCAAACAACTTCCTTCTTCCCCAGCTCTATATTACAAACAAATTCTGAACAACATTCCATATCCACCAAACATCACAACATACACCAAACAAATCCACACAACACTAACAGAAAATTACTTAAGATACAGACCACCAAACAACATTTTAAGCAAACACCCACCAGAAAAGCACCAGAATTCAACTCACTACCAAGAACCAGTCAGTCATCCTTGGAAAAGCTAAGATGTGGCCACCACCCTAACTTACAATATTACAAATACAGATTCAACCTCAACCAAACCACCAAAAACATTTGTCAAAACTGTTACCAGGCTCGGGAGGACACATCCCACTTTTTTCTCTCCTGTCTATCTAGATCAATACAGAGCAGCATGCAACATGTCATCCCTGGAGGATCGCTGGAGGAAACCGGTGGCGTTGGTGGGGTACCTGGATGTGGTATGGCCACTCCCATGATGGGATGGTCAGGGGTGATAATCGTAGAATATATATATATATATATATATATATATATATATATATATATATATATATATATATATATATATATATATATATATATATATATATATATATATAAAGGTGTAGCACAGGACTCCACATATTTTCAGAAAAAAATCAAGTTCAAACGATATATCATTTTTAAGGACAATATTCGGCGGAAAAAAGAAGAATAATATCAGCATCATATAATATATATATATATATATATATATATATATATATATATATATATATATATATATATATATATATATATATATATATATATATATATATATATATATATATATATATATATATATATTTTATAATATATATATATATATATATATATATATATATATATATATATATATATATATATATATATATATATATATATATATATATATATATATATATATATATATATATATATATATATATATATATATATATATATATATATATATATATATATATATATATGGTAATACTGTAGACAGCGACCCACACATTTTGAGACCAAAAATTTTCTAAGTTCAAAAAAATTTCTAAGTTCAGAAAAGTTAAGTTAAGTTAGGTTTTTTAAGAAAATTGTTTAGTAGCAAGCTTCTGGCATAATTCCAGAAGCTTGCCACTAAAGAATTTTTTTAAAAACCTGACAACAACTATCTGAGCAGAAACTGTGAACAAGCTCGGTGCGTATTATTGAGTCATGTCTGGTATTACCTAAATATATATATATATATATATATATATATATATATATATATATATATATATATATATATATATATATATATATATATATATATATATATATATATATATATATATATATATATATAAAGTTGTTTTATGATTTAATACTAACGAACACCCAAGAGTAAACCACATAGATATCAATTGTCTGGGTCTCTCGGCGTCTAAGTGGATGAAGGGGGGGACTTCGTCCCACCTCGGCTCGGGCCACTGAAATATATGTTTAGGGCAGGCCGATGGGGAGCCAGAAGGGGACGAAGTCCACCCATCGTCCACCTAGAGGCTGAGAGACGTAGCTGATATCTATACGGTCTACTATAGGGTGTTTGTTACTTAATCATAAAATGATATATATATATATATATATATATATATATATATATATATATATATATATATATATATATATATATATATATATATATATATATATATATATATATATATATATATATCGTTTGAACTTTTAGAAAATATATGGTCCTGTGCTACACCTTTACCATATATATATATATATATATATATATATATATATATATATATATATATATATATATATATATATATATATATATATATATATATATATGGTAAAACTCCAGTATTTGATCTAAATATTTTCTAAGTTCAAAAAAATTTCTAAGTTCAGAAAAGTTAAGTTGTTAGGTTTTTTAAGAAAATTTCTTAGTGGCAAGCTTCTGGCATAATTCCAGAAGCTTGCCACTAAAGAATTTTCTTAAAAAACTTAATTTAACTTTTCTGAACTTATACAACTCCCATACTTTTAATTTTTGATCCATCAAGGTTAGGTCTCATTTCAGACAGTCTAGTTTAAGTTATGATAAGTTTTGTTAGGTATACACAGAAAAAATCTATGTAAAATTAAGAAATCTTATCATAACCTGAACTAGGATGGCCCTAAAAGGAGCACGGGCCCACTAATTTTTTTTTATATGAAAGCCTATGGGAAAATTTTAGACTTTGAGATGCTCTAACTTTTTTTCCTAAAGACGTTAATTATTTTCGTTTTTATTAAGTTCATTATTATTATTTTAGATTATATCCTGTGATTTTATTTATTAATTTTTTATATAAGAAAATTCTATGGGATTTTTAACAACTTTGAGACGCTGTAATTTTTTTTTCCTAAAGAGAGTGACAGTTTTCCTTGTCATTCTTCATTATTATTTTTTTTAGAGTATATCCTGTGATTTTTATAAAAATCGGTGGTGACACCCCCTCTGCACTATTATTAGTGGTTTACCACTTACCATATATATATATATATATATATATATATATATATATATATATATATATATATATATATATATATATATATATATATATATATATATATATAGTATTATATAATATATATATATAATATAAATATATATATATATATATAATCAGCGTCTAGATTAGCCGTCATATGTATCTTAAAAACTATTAATGCTACAGTAAAACGGAATACATTGCTGGAATGCTGGTCCAATGCTGGTCCTGGAAATGAAAAAAAAAAAAAAAAAAATGAAAAATATATCTCAAAAACTACAATAGCTACAGCGAAAAGGAATACATTTTTGGAATCCTGGTAAAATTTCACATAAGAAAATGTAAAAAAAAAAATTATTGTTAATAATTATAGTAATATGATTAGAGAGCCTATTTAGAGACCTTTTATTGGTTACTCGTTAAAATAAATAGACTTTCTATTAAATTTTGCTTTTTTTTTTTTACTAAAGAATACCCCAAGGGTATACCGCACCGATGGCAGGAGTCGGGGTCTCTCGGCCTTCCGGGGAACTACGGGGTAGGACTAATTCCCCCCCTCCCCTACGAGGTATGGAAAACGTCCCCCCTATGTTCCCCGTCGGCTCGAGCCCCCTAGTGTGCTGTATAAAGCAAAATTTAATAGAAAGTCTATTTATTTTATCGAGAAACCAATAAAAGGTCTCTAAATAGGCCTTCTAATCATATTACTATAATTATTAACAATAATTTTTTTATTATTATTTTACATTTTCTTATGTGAAATTTTATCAAGTTCAAAAGTATTCTTTCGCTGGCCACATGTGTAGTTTTGAGATTTTTTTTTACTTTTCCATGACCAGCATTGGACCAGCATTTCCAGCAATGTATTCCGTTTTACTGTAGCATTAATAGTTTTTAGAGGGCATGTGACTAGCTAAGGAATCAGACAACTGTTCATATATATATATATATATATATATATATATATATATATATATATATATATATATATATATATATATATATATATATATATATATATATATATATATATATATATATGTATATATATATATATATATATATATATATATATATATATATATATATATATATATATATATATATATATATATATATATATATATAATAATAAAAATATATATAAATATAAATAAAAATATATCATATAGATATGCTAAATATTTAATAATAATATATATATATGGTCAGCCTCCAGAAAGCAACATGCACTTAACAAAAAAACCATAACGGGTACACGAAAATAACAAAAATTTATTAATCAGGAGACATTTTTATCCATGAAATTTAAAAAAAAAAAAAATAACGCTTTTGAAAAATTTAAAATAGTTAAAAATGTTGAAAAACTTGTATGATATTACCGTTTTCTGATAAAACGAAGAAGCTCGCTTACTCCGAGTAGGCACGAAAGATGCCAAATGTTGAATTTTTTTCTTTTTTCACTAAAGAATATCCCACGGGTAAACAAGAACGTGGGCAAGAGTCGGGGTTTCTCGGCCTACCGGGGGACGACGGGGGGACTTCGTCCCCCCCTCTGTCCCTCCGTCGGCTCGAACCCCCTAAAAAAGGATATAAAAAGAAAAAATAATATTTTCCCAAAGCGTAAACTTAAAATACTATTTGGCAACTTTTAATTGTTCTCGGGAAGTAATGTACGGATTCAAGGTCATTCACACCGAAGCTTCCTCGATCTAAAATTATAATAGTATATAAGGTGGTATTAATAAATATTAGAATAAAATAATTTTTTTAAGTTTCATCGATTGAAATTGCTTGTTAAAATCAAA
>JABUQX010040161.1:95000-106801 GCA_015478945.1 Trachelipus rathkii
TTTATTATAATGCAATATGCTAACATCTTTATAAATATATATCTACTTATATTACTTATATTATTCTATCCTTATATATATAATATTTTTATAAATTATACATATATATATATCTATTAATTAGCTATATAATTATATTTTTTTTCTCTATATTTATATATATAAGTCTATATATTACTATTATAATAATCTAATATATATTTATATATATTAATAATTAATATATAATATTTAGATATACCCTGTTTTAAATTAATAATATAATATTAATATTGAATATATATATAATAAATATATATTAATATATTATATTAATTTATATTAATATATTATATATATCTATATCATCTATAATATATATATATATATATACTATCTAGGATGGTGATACATACCTATCGCTCATGTAAGGAGTCGTACCGTACTAGCAGCACCATACTCGCACCTTGAGAGCAATACGTAGTTCACGCTAAGCTAGCTTACCTATGATATATATATATACGCTAACTATTATTATTTCATGACCATCTATAAAAATCCTCACGGCTAACTTCGCAAGTCTCGTCATAAGTCCGCAGTATAATATGATACTCCTCTGCTAAAGATAGGTATTGACGAATACTTCACAAAGATTTTTAATATTAAGTACTAAATAGTATAATATATTCACTTACAATAAAATTATATTATAATCATTTATTAAATAATTGAAAAATGTGAGTATGAATATATAATTTTATCTATACAAACCTTCAAAGATTTTATACACTTATACTACTCTCATATCAAATTAGTTAACGTCTTCAAAGACCAGATGATTACCATATTAACTTTCAAAAAGATTTAGGTGCTCAAAAGTTTAAATAATCAGTTAAGGCTGACTCTATGCCACTCAACTAATATATCCCTATATAAACCAATAAATTAAATCTAAACATTAAATATCAGTGGGCGCGTCTATAGTAGGCCGGCGAGGATCTAGGCCTACGGGAGAGGGGCGACTCGCTATGGGGAACATCGCTCTTGAAGGTCCAGTCGCCATACAAAAGTAATGGAGCATCGCACGCATGAGCAGATCATGCGTCAATCAGATGCTCGAACACGAAACGCTAGTCCTTGGGTCAATGAAAAGGCCAGTGCCGCTAGTGTGAATTACATAATTATATCTAGTATCTTTCACCTATAAAGCACAGTCCATGCTAATTTAATCGGTTCCATCAACCTTAATAATCATTATTTCTAGTCCATCCCTTTCATGAAATATTAGTATTTGACAGTCACGACCTGTTCCACCGTTAATGAAGTTCTATTATAATACGTATTCATAAGTAATTATTAGTGAGAATTACTACATATAGATATATATGAGCTACTTGACGGTATCAGTCCATTAGTATACAGTAATACTAGTGATGCTTACTAATGAGCTACGGTATTTATATCAGCACGGTAGTCTATTAATATATATAATATATATATATATATTATATAATGTATATCATACATTTACGAATTATATAAAATTAATATAATATATTAATATATATATTATAATATATATTAATATTATAATATAATATATTAATATACTTAATATATTATATATACTACTATTATTAAAATATTTATGTAATCAGTATATTCTCGTGGTGGAGAAAACCCAAAATATATATTTATATATATATTAATATAATATATTAATATATAAATATTAATTAATATATATATTAATATATATATTATACTAATTATTATTAATAATTAATATATTATATATTATATAATATATATTATATTATTAGACGTAAGATTTAGAGAAGGCAGTATTTGAAATAAGTGGCAATTATGTAATAGGGCATTGTATTGTGGTGGTAAATTAAAACACAAAGGTAGTATATGAGTAGTTAGCTAAGTCCAGAAGGAAAGGGAGTGATATGGTGATGTAAGGAGGTGATATAGGAATGAGTGGTGTAAAAGAGAAACACATAGAGAGGAGACTTATAAATATATATGATGAATAATATGGTGGGCTGATCGTGTATAGGAATAAGCATATTAAGAGCTGCGTAGAGTAGAATAATATATAGATATGAGTATTATAATAGTAGTAGGATAGTATATACAATATAGTAATATAGGGAGCGGTGAAAGTGTGACTAGGAAAGCATAATATAAGTAATAGCATAATAATAGTAAGTGATTATATATTAGTATGTTGAGGTTGATACACAAGAAATTGATTTACGATAATTGCCTAGGTTATGTAATATGGAGTATGCTACATATATAAATAAATTATTTAGAATAAATACGGGGTAGTAAATGAATGTTTATTACATTAGGAATAAGTAGTTTAATAAGTAATAATAATAATAATATAAGGAATATAATATATATGAAGGGAATACGTAGTAAAAGTGGAATATGGGGTATATAAGTAATATGGAATATTATTAAATAGGGTAAGTAATAGATAATATATATGGTGGATATTTGATGGTTTAGTTAAGTGGAGGTAAGCACATGTGTTAAAGCATGAATTCTTGAGTTAAGGTCGATGGCTCTTTGAGGATTTCAGTTTTCTAGAAACCGCAGGCATTCGATCGGGACGATGGATGCAAAAGATTTATACATAATAACTTCATTTTGTGGAGTGAGTGGCCACTATGGAGCCACATCAGCACAAGCTTAGAAGGCAAGAGAATAAAGAAAAAAGACGTGTGAAACTAGAGTGTGAGGTTGATGGGGGTATTATATTGTGGCTCAAAATAGTGACATGGAGCTAGAATACAGCGTAATCCACCACTCAACATCAAAACGAGATTTGAATTAGGCGAAAAGGTAATAAAAGGAGGGTATCCATCGAAAGGCAGGATGAAGGCAGAAGAGGGCAGAGGGAGGTTACACTTATTGAGCAATATTACCTTTTATTGAAGCCCAGAGATAGAATCAGTATTAACACGAGTGCACTCTGACATGAGGATAGTGAAGGATCAAAATGCAGGAGAGAAGTCCATTTCAGGATACTAAAGGATGAGTGGTGGAGAGATGGAAACTGCAAATTCGTCAGAACGTCCATGGTATGCATGAGAAAAGTTACACTTATGGGTGTGGGTATGGCTGGCTACGGGTACTTCCTTTCTGTATCTTTGTCATGATCGTGGGCACGGGTTGTGGGTTCCTAATCATCACTGGCACTTGTGCGCGGGTTCTAGTCATGTGCTTCTCCTGCTAATACAGACATAAACTAAGGGGGATCAGAGGGCTGGAAGATGGAGCTTGTCAGGAATATTATTCAGAAGGTAAATTCTTTTAGATGTGGTAGGAGTGTCGGACTCACTGAATTGATGCAGAGTAAGAGTTTAACGAGAGGGGAGCAGTCGGGAGAAGAGAGCAACATGAAGGATTTTTAGGGGAGGGAAGCATGGTTGTATGGGACCCAACTGTTCACACACTCTTAAACGATATGCAATGTGCGATGAGCATGAATAATTGAGAGAGAATGTGGAAAAGATGGGTGGTATTGTTTTTTTTAGATCATTAGAGCAATTTATTTGACAGTGTGCTGAAAGCTAACGAGGGTAGAAACTGTGGAGAGGGGGTTGGAGGAAAGGGGTTGTTGGGAAATTAGGGGACAAGTTAGACTTTAGCTTGTTATATAGGAATAGAGGATATAGGGAAATATGTTTTGTTTTGTAATAAAGGATTTGGCAATAAGGGTAGCGTGTATGAGATTTTGTCAGCTTATCGGTACGTTTTAAGAGTGCACATAGATAGTACGTGCCTCATCGGTGCGTGTGTAATCTGTCTCGTCGTGTCTCTCATTTCACTTTGTTTATGGAGATCTGTCTTTCTGATGCGATGCGATCTCCATGGATGCGTCATCTGAGGAAGGGGGAGTGTAGTGAGATAATTAGAATATGTAATATAGGGAAATGATTAATAGTAAGTAGGAATAGTAGAACATATGTATAATCATGTTATTATGAGCTGAATGTAATTAATCATATGCCCATAGTAGAGCGTACATATAATATAAGATACGGCATGGAAATAATGAGTGACTGATAAGTAGTAATTTTGAGTGATGGCTGAGAGATGATTATTAGAGCAGGTGTTGGGTATAATACCAGTGCGATGATATTACTACTATATATATAACATCTCACGTTACAGTCAGTCACCTATATATGTTCGTTATTAGCGTGGGAAAGCCGTGGCGGTAGGGCGGAGATTCGCGTGTTTATCGCGTATTAAGGGGTAGGGTCGTTAATTAGGTGCAGTTACCCGTTTATTTCGCCTATCTTTAGGGTATATGAGATATTGGATGATTCAGGGGCGAGAGATATATACTAATAGCCGTAGAGAATAGTACACTATACCTACTTGAGTTCCTAGTATTTCAACTATAAAGGTAAGAGGTAGCAACGGGAAATCTCTTGTCTTGGTATTGTGCGTTATAGTTTAGATGTTCGAATAAGACTTCTTTTCGCGTTTGTTTTGTCTTGGTGTTTTGGTTGTCGTTTTCTTTCTCTTGTCATGGTAAAAACTAATCGATTATTAGAGGAATATTACTAGGCATCAATCTTCTGCGAGATGTTAGAGTTTATATAGTTAGACGGTTCCCTCTTATTTTTTATCTTTATATAGGAGTGTTGTAGCTAGTCATGAGGAGGTACTCAACAAAATAATAAGAGATATTCTCTTAGGCTACGCCCAGGTTGCTTACACAGTGTATGCAAGTTAAATTGTTCATAAAATTTAACGGGGAAAGTCTGCACAGAAGAGTTTTTTGTATTGGACGGGAGATTTCTGAAAAAATATGTGGGTTATAGCACAGTGTGTATTAAACAGTTTCCGAGTAGTTGATATGTGTGCCTTTAGAGAGATTCTATGTCAAGGACCCCGAATAATAATTTACTTGACATTTAGAGAGACCACGGCATACAGAGTAGGAGATAAGCAAAGCGCCAAAGAACAGCTTTCAAACAGAAACCATTGATGTTTTAATTGTTGTTTTTTGTTTTTAAGAAAGAGCCTTTAAGAATGGTTTTTGGTTTTAAGAGAAAAGAGACCGGATGGGTGGTTTTTTCACCCTATATAATATATAGTATATAATATATATATATATATATATATATAGTATTATATATATTAAATTATTAATTAATAAAATTATTATATATATATCTATATATATATTTATATATATTCTATATATGATATATATATATATGGTATACATATCATATATATATATATATAGTATTATATTATATATATAGTATTATATATATATAGATATATTATATATAATATATATACTATATATATATACTTATATATATATATATATATATATATATATATATATATATATTTATATATATATATATATATATATATATATATATATATATATATATATAAATTAGTATATATATATAGTATATTATATATATATACCGAGCCGATACGTAGCATTAGCATCGACTCTGCAGGAGTCGAGGCTTTCATGGATTCTACTAAAGTCTTGGACGTAATAGACCTTCTTATGGGTGGACAGGGTGGTCAAAATATTTCAGAAGGGAGGCA
Source organism: Trachelipus rathkii (assembly GCA_015478945.1). Lineage (NCBI taxonomy): Eukaryota > Metazoa > Arthropoda > Malacostraca > Isopoda > Trachelipodidae > Trachelipus > Trachelipus rathkii. The sequence goes on from JABUQX010040161.1 coordinate 100,596, forward strand.
GAATGATTTAGGTGAGGACCTTAAATTAGAAATGGACTGCTGGAAGTGAACTAACACCAGCACTCCTCTCACCAAGGACATTTTTCCCTTTCAGCATAGGCAGAATTTGTTGAAATTGTTCATAAAATATAATAATACACCTCTCCCAAGTTCTGCGGCTGTAGAGCGAATAGTTTAGTATTGGCTGGGATATTTGAGGGCAAAGAGGTCGCCTAACTGCTATGAATTTTGAGCACTAATCTTTTGAAAGGTAATTGGATCCTCTGTCCCTTTTGAAGACGACATTGAGGAGGAAGTGGAAATTCTTGAGATTTTGTAAATATTCTTCAATTTTTCATATACATCAGTTATTAAATAATTTTTTTGTAGTGGGGGGGGGGAGGAGCTTTTCAAATCTTCTCTCAGTCTTCTCCTGTCATGATCCTATGTGATGTAGCACATTATTAACGTGCGAACGTGCGGACGTGCGGACGTGCGGACTTGCGAAAGCGGAGGTTTGATGGTCTGACATCAGTGCCGGAGGAGCGTTAAGGAAGCGGACTACGTTTTCTCGAGGGGCGGAGGTGCGCTAGCGGACTACCCTAAATGAGCGGGTGCCCACCTCTGATATAATAGTATATATATATATATATATATATACTATATATATTATATATATATATTATATATATTATAATTATATATATTATATATATAGATGTAAATGACTGCAATTAATACCGCATTCAATTTGTATTTGATAAAATACTCCTTGAAGTGATCTTGACTTACCAGTGATAGATTCCCCGGTCCTCGCGAAACGGTATGCCGAGCGTGTTACCACTCAACCACGACAAGGCTAAAAAGATACGCGACTTTAAACCTATGAAAGAGGCTCCTTATTCAATAGGAAAGGACCGCCTATTGTCAGGACAGATACCTCATAGCCACGCTACTCCGCTTGCACCGGGTCCAAAGGTAAGCACAGGAACCCATGTATGGAAACCACTCAAATCGGAGTAATAATTTGTATGATTGTAAAATACTTGCAATTAGAACTGCAGTTCAATTTGTTATTGAATAAAATACTCCGTTGCAGTGTAATCTTGACGTTACCTGGATTAAGTCCCGGGTCCTGCGCGTAACGGGTAATGCCGATGCGTGGTACTCAACTCAATGCCACGACAAAGTTAAAGATACGCGACTTAAACGTATGAAAGAGTGCTGGCTATTCTAGGAATAAGACCGCCTATGTCAGGACAGATACCTTAGCCACGCATCTCCGCTTGCACTCGGTCAAAGGTAACACAGGAGACCCATGTAAGGAAACCACTCTAAATCGGAGTATAGCTTTGTACTAGATGTAAAGTACTGGGCAATTCAAACCGCAGTTTCACGGTATGTATTGAATAAAATAACTCCTTGAGTGAATCTTCGATTTACCGAGGATTTAGATCGCCGGTCCTCGCGAACGGTATGTCCGAAGCGTGTTACCACTCAAAGCCACGACAAGCTAAAAAATACGCGACTCGGTAACCTATGAAAGAGTGCTCTTATTAATATGGAATTAAGGACCGCTTGATGTCTGAACAGATAGCCTCAAGCCCACTCATCTCCGCTTGGCACTCGGGTCAAAGTAACACCAAGGACCCAATGTAAGGAAACCACTCTAAATCCGGCAGTATAAAGTTGTAGTATTGATGAAATAACTGCAATTAAAGCCGCGTTCATTTGTATTTGAACAAAGATACATCCCTTGCGTGAATCTGAGCTTACCAGGATTAGTCCCGGTCCTCGTCGGAACGGTATCGCGGCGTGTTACCGACTCAACCACGACAAGCTAATAAAGATACGCGAACTTAACCTATGAAAGAGTGCTCTATTCAATAGGAAGCGGAGATGCGTGGTTGAGGTATCTGTCCTGACATAGGCGTTCCTTATTCCTATTGAATAGAGCACTGGTCTTCATAGTGTTTAAGTCGCGTACTCTTTTAGCTTGTCGTGGTTGAGTGGTGACTTACGCTCGGCATACCGTTTTGCTGCGAGGACCGGATCTAATTCCTGGCTAGTCCAAGTTCACTCAGGACGTTTTTAATCTAATACAAATTGAACTGCGGTTTAATTGCAGTATTTAGCATCTATACAATTATACTCCGATTTAGAGTGGTTTCCTTACAAGGGTCCTGTGTTACCTTTGAACCGAGAGTGAAAGCGGAGATGCGTGGCTGAGGTATTTGTCCTGACATAGGCGGTCCTTATCCCTATTGAATAGAGCACTCTTTCATAGGTTTAAGTCGCGTCTTTTTTTAGCTTGTCGTAGTTGAGTGGTAACACGCTTGTCATACCGTTCGCGAGGGCCCGGGATCTAATCCGGTAAGTCAAGATTCGACTGGAGTTATTTTATCTATACCAATTGAACTGCGGTTTAATTGCAGTATTTACATGCTATACAATATACTCCGATCTAGAGTGGTCCCCTTACATGGGTCCTGTGTTCCTTTGACCCGAAAGTGCTAAGCGAGATGCGTGGCTAGTATCTGGGGTCCTGACATAGCGGCTCCCTTATTCCTATGTGATATAGGAGCACCTCTTTCATAGGTTTATAGTCGCGTATCTTTTTAGCTTGTCGTGGTTTGAGCTGGTAACAGCGCTCGCAGCACCGTTCGCGAGACCCGGGATCTATCGCTGTAAGTCAAGATCACTCAGGAGTTATTTTATCGAATACAATTGAAACTGCGGTTTAATTGCAGTGGATTACATCTATACAAATTATACTCCGATTTAGAGTGGTTTCCTTACATGGGTCCTGTGTTACCTTTGACCCGAGTGCAAGCGGAGATGCGTGGCTGAGGTATCTGTCCTGACATAGGCGGTCCTTATTCCTATTGAATAGAGCACTCTTTCATAGGTTTAAGTCGCGTATCTTTTTAGCTTGTCGTGGTTGAGTGGTAACACGCTCGGCATACCGTTCGCGAGGACCCGGGATCTAATCCTGGTAAGTCAAGATTCACTCAAGGAGTTATTTTATCATACAAATTGAACTGCGGTTTAATTGCAGTATTTACATCTATACAAATTATACTCCGATTTAGAGTGGTTTCCTTACATGGGTCCTGTGTTACCTTTGACCCGAGTGCAAGCGAGATGCGTGGCTGAGGTATCTGTCCTGACATAGGCGGTCCTTATTCCATTGAATAGCGCACTCTTTCAATAGGTTTAAGTCGCGTATCTTTTTAGCTTGTCGTGGTTGAGTGGTAACACGCTGCATACCATTCGCGAGGACCCGGGATCTAATCCTGGTAAGTCAAGATTCACTCAAGGAGTTATTTTATCAATATATATATATATATATTCTTAAATATTCTTAAATATTCAAGTTTCCAATTTAATTTCCACACTTTAGAATTTCACTTAAAAAAATTTCCTTTCATCTTTTGCAGCTGAAGCATATATATATTTATATATATATATATTATATATATATATACTTACGTTATATATATATATATATATATAATATATAATATGAAGCATATTATATATATATATATATATATATATATATATATATATGAAACAAAAAAACACGTTTTTTAATCGTTTTTCGTTACCCAAAAACATTTTTTTAATGTTTTTTTTCGTATTTTGCAAATTTGCTTTTATAATTTTTTATTATTTCCATTACAATCTCCTCAGCTACTTTTCAATTTTATAACGGATTTAGAATTGTTTGGCGAGATCTTTCTTTTGGTGTATCAATTTCATAAGACGGAAAAAAAAAATTATTTCATAATTTGTTTTTTTCCAAAATCGGAAATGCGAAATACGAATCTCTTCTATTGAACAGATTTTTAAATTTTTTTTTCAGATTTGGAAATGATTTGGAATATTGTTTCTTATGGCGTTTATTACATCAAAATTTTCAGAAAAAAAAATAACCGGTAACAACTCTCTCTCTCTCTCTCTCTCTCTCTCTCTCTCTCTCTCTCTCTCTCTCTCTCTCTCTCTCTCTCTCTCTCTCTCTCTCTCTCTCTCTCTCTCTCTCTCGCTCCCTATATAATATATATATATATATATATATATATATATATATATATATAAATATATATAGATATATTATGTATATATTAATTATATATAATATATTATATATATATAATTAACTGATATATATATATATATATATATATATATATATATATATTATAATATATTATATATATATATATATATAAAATATATTATATATACTATATTATATATATATATATATTATATATAATATATGATTGGAGAATAGAAAAGTTATTGATGGATATAGGATGTTTAATAAGATCGGAATGATCTCTGATAGCTGAAATCTCTGTTGAGAAATGGAAGATTTGTAGGAAAGGACAATGGCCATGTGCTTGAAGGCTTCATCTAAGTTGTAGGCTGGTTTTGGCGCTGCAAAGTCACATTACAGTCTGCAACAATTGTATTTCGATCTTACAAACCTCCTATATCTTCTTTATAACTTTTTCTATTCTCCAACATCCTGTCAATGACGAAGAACTTAAATTTTGACTCCTTGTAAATGGCCTCTTAAACCACACAGCAAATCAGCTTACAGCTTAAGATGAGAGCCTTCAAGCACATGGGCATCTCCTTTCGTACTAATGTTCCTATTTCTCAACTAGCTAGAGAATTTATCTATCAGAGATCATTCCGATCTTACTAAACATCCTATATTCATCAATAACTTTTCTATTCTTCAACATGCTTCAACTAACGAAGAACTTAAAATTTTAGTTATACATAAAAACACTTAAACCAATAATTAATATTCATAATACTTCTTTGGCACTTCAAATTGCTTGATCTGTTTTCTTTTTTTCTTTTCTCTCTCCATTTGCTTCTTTCTTTTTATTTGTGATCTTTTCTATCCTTTTACCTATTCATTTTACTTTTCTGTTTTTTGTTAGTAATCTTTTATTTACTATCACTTTTTACACTTCACACTATTTTGAATTTATATAGAAATTAATATTTTTTTTAGCAATTTATTTTATTAAATTTATATTAACTAACTTTATTTTTCATTCTAACTTTTCAAATAGGCAATATATTAAAGAATCAAATTCTGAGAGAAGGTGCTAAAATAAAATTTAATGTTTTCTTCCAATTTGGTTTTTCATATATATATATATATATATATATATATATATATATATATATATTATATTATATATATAATATATAACATACCATATATCTATCCATATGATATGATATATATATATATATTATAGATATAGTTATCTAAATATATATAAATGTATAGTAATATATATAATATATATATATTTATATATATATATAATAATATATATATATATAATATTTATATATATATATATGATATTCTGTCCAATATATATATATATATATATATATATATATATATATATATATAAAATAAGGTTCCGTAGGAACTCTTCTATTTCAGAGATATATTTTGTTCTATTTCTGTTCTATTTTCGAACACATTTCATAAAATAGAAGTAATAAATGCGTAAAGTCAAACTAAGCAGTTCACACCTTTAAAACATATTAAATAAAAAGTTTAAATCATGTAAACTCGAAACCCTGTTGAGTTTTAACATATATAATGTAATTTATTTTTATATTGTATAATTTATTTCACGTTTGCATTGTTAAAAAAAACACGCATCTGGCACCAAGAGCAAGCACTTCGTACACTTTATTCGATTACGTAGATTAAAAAAAAACTTATTTGAGCTTAACTAGAGGCAGATAACCCACATGAACCAATAAAACTTTACAGATGTTGCCAGATTTCATAGACTTAGATGTAAAATTAAAGACTTATAAATTTGAAAACTATTTTCATTTTAAAATTAATTATCTTATTTTAAAATATCTACCTCTTGAATGACTCTTTGGTATCTTGAATTTTAAAGGGTATATATTCTTTTATTTTTATTATTTAAAATATCTTATTAAATAATAATGACACCTAAAACTAAAGTATAAATTTGCATAAATAGGAAAATTTGGAGATTGTTTGAAGAATGACGGTTATTATAAAATAAATCTAATAATTGGTGATTTAACTTTATAAGTTGTAGTTTTGAAGTTTTTTTGAAGTAAACTATTGTGAGAGAGGTTGTTAACTAATAGGAATCAAAACTAATAGTGTCAAAACTAATCAAAACTAATAGTAT
>JABUQX010040162.1:0-2500 GCA_015478945.1 Trachelipus rathkii
TGCAAGGAAAGTTAGAATGTATTTAATTCCTTTTATTTCGGGATAAAACCCAAACTAACACTTTTAAGAACCCTATTAGCAACAAAGGGGGAAAAATAAACCGAGTAAAATATGAGGAGCCATTAATATACGACGGCTCACAAATCTCTCTCCGACAGTTGAATTGATAGTTTGTTTTAAAATTTATTTCAGTTGGGTTAATATCAACTAATTTTCGTAAAGCAGAAATCTCTTTTTATTAAAAACTAAAGCAAGAATCAATGTTAAAATTTCATGAAATGAAGAATGATTGAATGTTTATGAATATTGGGTGTTGCAGGTACACCACTAATATCCTTGATAAAGCGTAGTCCAAAATAATAGTAAGCTTATTTTTTGGAGGAGTTGTATATTGTTTTTCATAAAATATTATTTTTTAACTCACAATTAAGTAAAATAATTTAGATTTATTTTTAGATATCATTTTTTAAAGCTGCTTTAAAAATAAAAGTTAGTTAACTGTGATCATGCCTGATGTATAGAGGCTAAATATTGGTATAATTCTGAAGGTTTTATTCTTTTTTTCCAGAATAGTCTTTAATTAACAAATTTCTTTATGAAAATAAAAGTTATTTAGAAGACCAGAAAGAACTTGTAAAAAGTAAATTAAAATTGACGCTGATCTAAATTTTCTATAATAGAAATAATAAAATAATAATAATAATCAATAATAATAATAAAAATAATAGATAATGAATAATAATAATAATAATGTAATAATAATAATAATAATAATATAATAATGAATAATAATAATAACAATAATAATAATAATAATAATAATAATAATAATAATAATAATAATAATAATAATAATAATAATAATAATATTTTGTTAAGTAGTCCACACATAATAAGAAAACAGTTTTATTTATACAAAAAAGAAAATAAATTAAATATAAAAGTAAACTTCACAAATGTGTCAAAAAAGTTCTTAATAAAAAGGACACAACAGAAAATACTTCATCTAAACTTCTCCAAAAGAAAAATCATGTCCACTTTCAAAAGGTGTCCATAAGTTCCCGAAAAAACTCATAAATTAGGGCGGTTACAACCATATCCTGATGTTCCAAAGGTAAAGAGCGTCGGACTTATCTTTCATGAGTCGCTTCGTCGAACTTTTTCCTTGAAAGCTAAGAAAAAAAACTGTTCCTGTGAGATCATTTCTTCAGACTGAAAGAGAACTTTGTTAAAGACTCTGTATATGTGTTGCAGTATTGCGCCTCCGACTCAATGCATCTTCAGCATAAAGTGAAATTAATTTGTGGAACGCTATGATGAATAACTTTTGTTAATAGTTCCACAATTATAATAAAACGATGTGATAGCCAAAAAAAATTTAAAATTTAACATATAAAGTAACTTCACAAATGTGTCAAAAAAGCTCCAAAAAAAGACACAACAGCAGAAAATACTTCATCTAAACTTCTCCAGAAGAAAAATCATGTCCACTTCTCAGAAAATGTGTCCATAAGTCCGAAAAACTTAAAGTAGGGGGGCTTAAAGCCATCCTGGAGGTTCAAAGGTAAGAGCTTCTGACTTTCCTTTCAGAGTCGCTTCGTCGAATTCTTTATATGTTAAATTTTAAATTTTTTTTGGCTATCACATTGTTTTATTATGTGGAACATTAACAAAATATTCATTCATAGTGCCCGTTCCACAAATTAATTTTCATTTCTGCCTGAAGATGCGTATGTTGATGTTTCGGAGAAACAAGAAATATCAACAATATAAAAGATCTCAACAAGCTCTTAAGTCCTGAAGAGAAATGATTTTCTCTCAGTAGGGAGGCAGGTTTCTCTTAGCTTTCAAAGGAAAAAAAAAAAAAATTCGAAAAGTACTCTGAAAGGAAAAAAAAAAAAAAAAAAAAAAAAAAAAAAAAAAAATGCCGACGCTCTTACTGTGGACCTCCAGGATGGCTGTAAGACCCCTACTTTAGAGGTTTTTCGGACTTATGGACACCCTTTCTGAAAAGTGGACATGATTTTTCTTCTGGAGAAGTTTAGATGAAGTATTTTCTGTTTGTGTCTTTTATAACTTTTTTGACACATTTGTGAAGTTACTTTATATGTTAAATTTTAATTTTTTTGGCTATTACATAATTTTTAATAATAATAATATTAATAATAATAATAATAATATAATATAATAATAATAATAATAATAAAATAATAATAATAATAAATAATAATAATAATAATAATAGAAATAATAAATTAATAATAATAAATAATTAATAATAATAATAATAATAACGATTATTTAAATAATAAAAATATTAATATACAACTGATAAAAATAAAAAAAATTTATAATTAAAATGAAATAAAATAATAATAATAATAATATTAAATAATAATAATAATAATAATATAATAATAATAATAATAATAATAATAATAGTCAACAATTATAATAATTATAATAATAAATAATAAAATAATAATAATAATAATAATAA
>JABUQX010040162.1:7500-15000 GCA_015478945.1 Trachelipus rathkii
GTTGTATAACTCCTTGACTACGTGCATTATCCCTTCAAAACAGGAATTTTCATGACAGGAATATTGAATTCCTTCCATTAACATTGTGAAGAACAATCACTGTATAGAAGGTTATATTAGATGCTGTGTGAATACGTGAAAAAGTTTGTAACTCGAAGGATTGGTCATTTTGTTGACTCCATAGTTTGCTAGATGAACATATGAGCAGGTAAACTAAAATGAGGTATGCAGTATCAGCTGTCCATCCATCGCTTGTAAAAGACAAGTATTCCCCTGCATTAATCTGATCTTGTATTTTATTTCTCACACATTCATATATATTTTTCACAATAGTTTCTTTTATATATTTTCTTGAAGGAATTACATAGTTTGGGCACACATGATTTATCAGTCTTATGAAACCAATGTCTTCAACTATTGAAAATGGTTGCAAATCCACTGCGATCATTTCTCCAATAGGTCTGGGAATCTTCTTGGATTTAGAGTCATTTATATGCCATATTTTGGTTTTGTTAAGAGTGTCAATCAAAGTTGTTTGCTTAGAACATTGCAACTCAGTTTTACTCCTTTTAGTTTCTGAAAAATCAATATGGCAGACTTCGAAATATTGTCTTTGAAATATCACAAAGGGCCAGTCACTGGACTCTTATTATTTAAATGTTTAAGCATATTTGTTGTTGTAAAGCCACCTCTATTGGTTCCTCTTGATATTTGGATTTTGCATAATTTGAAAATAGTTTTTGATTGATCATCCTTAGCTATGTCGAATAATTTCCATGCTAAACTTTTTGATTTACAAGGAATAGATCCTTCTTTGCTGGTTGATTGGTAACTGCTTGCCATGATTATTTATTATAGTAATAGCAATGTTAATTTTTAAGTTATTAATTTAAATTTTTAATATTTTAGTATATATTTTAAAATAATAAAAATCTGAGAGTAAATTTATATAGATGGATATACTATATATATATATATATATATATATATATATATATATATATATTATTATTATTATTATTATTATTGTACAAACACTTTTGTCCCGCTTGAGCGGGGTAGTGGTGCGTACAGCCTCCCTCATTCACACCTCTCCTCATCTCGCCCTCACCCACCTCCTCCACCCCCCTCTATCCCTCGCCAACACCCTACCCTCTTCCTCCCCCATCCCTCCCTCCTCCATCATCTCCTTTATTCCATCCATCCACCTCCTTCTTGGTCTCCCCCTTCCTCTCCTTCCTATCCCCTCCGCCTCCCAAACTCTTCTAACCACTCTCTGCTCCTCCATTCTCACTAAATGCCCATACCATCTTAACATTCCCTTCTCCGCTCTTCCCACCAGACCATTCCTCCAATCACACCTCTCCCTCACCACCCTATTCCTAATCCTCTCCCTTCTGCTAACCCCGCAAACCGCTCTCAACCCCTTCATCTCAAATACTTCCAACTTTTTCCTGGACCTAGCATTCAACCCCCACGTTTCACACCCATACAACACCGCTCTGGTACACAAATTTTTTCAAACATGCTTATCTTAACTTTCTGTATAGATCCCCCCTTTCCATATTTCTCTCAGACCACTCAAGCCCTCATTCCTTCACCTATTCTATGTTCTATCTCCTCCCTCATCCCTCTCCCCCCTTACTCAACTCCATCCCTAAAATAATTCTAAAAATCTTTACTCTTCAAGATACTTTACTCCCCCCATACTCTAACCTCTACCCCTCCCATCGCTCACTTTCCTCCTCTCAAACACTAACACTTTACTCTTACCTGATTTATTTTAAGCCCCTTTTGTCCACACACTCTCTCAAACTCCCTCACCAAGTACCTCAGCCCTTCCGCGTTCTTCGCCACTAGGGCAGTATCATCCGCAAAAGTATCATGTTCACTTCCCTTCTATCATTCCCATCATCCAATGTCCCCCCCCTCTCCCTCCCTTCACCATTCCTCATGCAGAACACTCTCCCATAACAAATTGAATAGCCACGGCGAACATTACACACCCTGCGCTCATCCACACCACAGGCGTTTCCCAAACATTCTTCACTCCCTCCTAACACTCTCACTACACCATTCTACTATCCAAAAAGCGTCCTAATACCTTTCCCCTAAATTACCCCCCAACCCATTTTCCTCCAAAACCCTCCACAGTTCACCCCTATTCACTCTTATCATATGCTTTCTCTAAATCTAAAAAACATCCATACACTTTCCCTTTCCTCTCAATACTTTTCTCCACAAGCATCTTTAGTGTGAACACTTGGTCCACACACCCTCTTTCCTCCCTAAATCCTCCTTGTTCTTCCCCCATTCTCCCCTCCGTTAAACCTCTTACTCTCTCAATCAGTATTCTTCCGTACACTTTCCCTACCACACTTAAAAGACATATACCTCTATAATTTCCACATTCCATCCTATCCCCTTTCCCCCTTATACAGGGGAACCAAAAACCCATCCTCCCATCCATGTGTACCACACCTACCTCCTCCAATATGTCTAGTATAACCGATGCAGCCATCTCACCCCTATACCTCCTTCTGCAAACATTTCCATTCGCACACCATCCAGATCGGACTTCCCTTCTTTTCCTTTATTCACGGCCCTAATAATTTCCTCCATTTGTATTTCATCCTCCCCCTCCCTCCCCACTTCATTTCCCATCCTCACCTCTTGCATATCTTCCTCCCCTACCCCACCCCCTTCATTCAATAGTCCACTAAAATACTCCCCCCACCTCTTCCTCACCCTATCCTCTCCTCCTATCCAATCCCCATCTTCTCCCTTAATCCTCTCCCCCAACCCCTCCTTCCTCTTCCTTTTTTTATTAACCTCTTTCCAGAACATCTTACTCCCCGATTCAAAATTTTCCGTCACTTTTCTACACCATTCCTCTTTTGCTCTTCTCTTCGCCCTCTCCACCGCCCTCTTTGCTTCCACTCTAACCCTTCTATATTCCTCCCAGCTATCTTCTCCCCTACTTCCCAACCATTTCACATAAGCCTCCTTTTTCCTTTTCACCACCTCCTTCACCCCACTCCACCAATTCACTCCCTGTTTCCTTCTGCTTGACCCACCTTTTAAACTCCACAATACCCTTCTAGCCTCTTCACATACTGCCTCTCTAAATCTCTTCCACTCCCCCTCCACCTCCCCAATTCCCGTCCCTCTCACGTTTCTCCACCTGTCCTCCATACCTCTCCTAAACTCCCTCTTGCATACTATCTCCTCCAATTTTTCCACCTTTATCACTTCCACTCTCTTCTTTTCTCCCCTTTCCCTCACCGTCACCTCTCCTCCCACCCTTATCCTGGCAATCACCAAATAGTGATCCGATATCCCCCTCCCCGCCCCTCTAAACACATTTACATCTAATAATCTACCTCTATCTTTCCCATTTACACACACATAATCTAGTATCGCCTTCCCTCCCGTTATCTCACTCTTCCATGTATACTTATGATTATCATTTTTTTTGAACCACGTATTCCCCACAATCATCCTTCTTTCGACACATAACTCTATCAGACTTTCTCCATTATCATTCCTCTCCCCTACCCCAAAAGGTCCTATTATTCTTCCTACCTCCTCCCTTCCCACTCCTGCATTCAAATCTCCCAATAGACAAATTTTTTCATTTACCCCAAAACTTTCCCAACACTCATTCAGCTCCTCCCAAAATCTTTCTCTCTCCTCCTCCCTCGCTCCATTCACTGGTGCGTACGCACATACAAAAACCCACATTTCCCCCCCGAATTTCACTTTTACCCACATAATCCTAGAACTCACCTGTTTACACAATCTCACCTTGTCCCACATCTCTTTCCTCATAACTATTCCCACCCCCTCCCTCGCCCTCACTCTCTCGCTCACCCCCGATACCATACCCTTGTATTTTCCGAAATCCAACTCCCTCTTTCCTTTCAACTTAGTTTCTGTTATCCCTAACACATCCAACCTTTTTTCCTCAAACATCAACCCCACTTCCTCCCTCTTCAAATCCTCGTTTACCCCTCTCACATTCATACACCCCACCCTAATTACCACTCTCCTCCCCATCTTTCCCTACTTCTATATATAACTCAATCAGGCTGTACGCTTTACGGGACCCCCCACCTTAGGTGCTTCCCAACTCCTAGGGCTACCACCCCGCTCACCAACCCACAATAACAATAACAAGACACGTTAAAATAATATAAAAATACACAAAAATAAAAATATATTAAAGTTACCCAAAATATACAAAGAAATGCTAAATATACCCACAACTACAATAATAATAAAAAGGTTAAAATAATAATATAAAAGGTTAAAACCTACACTCTATAATTTATATTTTTTTTTTCTTTAAAATTTACCCGTTAAAACTCTATCTATCAATTAAAATATTTCCGCAAAATAAGCGGCAATGCTCGTGCAACACTTTAATTAAAGACAAAATAAATCAACCAATGATAAGTTTATAGACACCATTATTATCAACTCACAGTATCGCCAAAATTTGGTTTAGTCGAAAATAGGCAATAATAGGTAATAACACACAATTACGTTACCTTAAATTTTCGGATCTTACTCAATACAGCAAGCAATGCTCACGAAACTAATTATGTTTTAAACACCCGATCCTTTACGCACATCACTAAAGGATTTAGATAACTTACAATGTTCCATCGAAAATACTTAATATCACCACCAAGTTACAAACTGCATTTTCCTTCTTCGTTTGATCTATATTTCCAATCTGTTTACCAATTCAATCCACGATTTGACCCCATCAACAAATGAGGCAGTGATCCATCCAATTCGTAGTTAAAATAAACTTTTAAGTTGTCACTTTTCCGTTTATATCTTGTACGGATTATCTGCTTTAGTGACGATCTTGAATATTATCACGTACCTCTCTGTAAATTGTGATTTTACCGATCTTGAAGTTGTGATTTAAATTTCTAGTAGTAGTAGTTAAATTATTTATTTATTTCTACTCTGTTATATGTAGATTTTAAACTAAATCACAAATAGTAAAAACGTTTTAGTAATCATTACTAGATGGAATTTGCAAAATAGTGCAATCACACGAATTGAGATTGTGTAATATATCAGAGTAACAATCTCCACAGAATGACTTGAAGTTGTGATTTAAATTTCTAGTAGTAGTAGTTAAACTATTTATTTATTTCTACTCTGTTATATGTAGATTTCAAACTAAATCACAAATAGTAAAAACGTTTTAGTAAATCATTACTAGATGGAATTTGCAAAATAATGCAAACACACGAATTGAGATTGTGTAATATACCAAAGCAACAATCTCCACAGAATGACATCTATATAAGATTGTTAAAGTCTTTTAATTACGAGGACTATTTTTTTTAGCACGTCCTTCTCTAATATATATATATATATATATATATATATATATATATATATATATATATATATATATATATATATATATATATATATATATATATATATATATATATATATATATATATATATATATATATATATATATATATATATATATATATATATACTATTTTGCTTAGATATAAATATATATATATATATATAGTATATATATATATATATATATATATATATATATATATATATATATGTATATATATATATATATATATATATATATATATATATATATAGATATATACATATATATCTATAGACACACTATTTCTAATATATATATATATATATATATATATATATATATATATATATATATATATATATATATATATATATATCTTTAAAGTTTACATACAAAAAATGAAATATTATAAGTTTAAAACAGATTCCAGTTCAGGAAATTATTAAAGGTTTTCATTCAAAAAGAACAAAAGTCTGCAGAAATAAAACTGACTAAACAAAAATTTAAAGTTCTATTTTAATTCCTTTAACTTTTATTTTCTCAATTATAAATTTCGCAGGCCCTAGGAGGTGTGCCTAAAGTGAAATTGGATCAGAAAGCACTGTGTGTGTGTATGCCAAGGTGATATTTTGAGAGAACGAACAACTTTTGATAACGTTAATAGCCTATCCGCCTAAAATCTGGACTCTTTCATAAGTGTGCAAATTGTTTAATAATATTATTATATAACAAAATATTAATTTTATAATATATTAATTACATAATGTATATTCAATAACTTCAATTAATTACAAACCTACAAGGCAAATATATCAATGCTCACTTACGAGTTGACGGGTATATAATTATCAAAACATATTACATAACATGACTAACGAAACATTGCATAATAACTCCCTCATCGTGACTGTCTGAAAATCTTAACATGGTATCTTAGGCTCTACGTAAAGATACGCCGCTCAATCAGTTTTTTTTTAATTAAATAGAATTAAGGAAGAACTGAAATTAAAAATCAATATGGCAGACTTCGCAACATTGTCTTTGAAATATCATAAAGATCCAATAAAAATTATTTTCAGATTGTGTACCAAAGAATCGGTCAAAGAATCGGTTCAATTTTGCCGATTCCGATTCCGATTCCGATTCCTGAAAAACACCCGATTCTTTCGATTCCGATGCCGATTCCGATTAATCGTCCCATCACTAATATATATATATATATTTATATATAATTTTTTGTAAATATTAAAATAGTTTAAATAATTAAATATTTAGGTAAATTAAGGCACTAAATAGTTTGTTTAAAACTAATGAGTCCTTCAACATAAATAAATAGAATTAATTATTAATGACAATAATTAAAATTAAAAGGGAAAACAAATTGGTAACAAGAGTTATAAGATTTACAAATAGGAAAAATTTAAAAAAACTCTTGTTTAATAAGAAATGAATTTAAAATAAAATATGTAGATTTGTTTTTAGATAGTATCTGTTTTAACTACAAAACATACATGCTATGTCCCAAAAGTAAGTGTACTGATGTCGCATTTAATTAGGTATTGGACTTACCTGGAATAACAAGTTATCTCCTTCGAAGTATGAATATTGGTAGGTTACACAGTGGTTCCAACGTTTCTTCCACTGTCCATAGCAGTATCAGCCATTTTCCTGAAGTGTGTTTAGTTCAAGTGTTACAGTATTTTTTATTTTTTCCAATCGTCCCAAAATGATGATCCTTCAACTTCATTTTCAACTTAGGGAAGAGGAAGAAATCGCACGGAGCTAGATCTGGGTTGTATGGAAGATATGGAAGTGCTTGATTGTTTTTCTTCACCAGAAATTCTAGAATTGAGAGCGCAGGGTGAGATGGCGGTTTATCGTGATGCAGTACCAAATCGTCTGTAGTGTCTGTTCTGACTCGCTGATCTAGTTTTCGATATCGTTTCAAAACATCCTTGTAAAAGACGTTATTAACTGTCTGTCCTGAAGGTATAAATTAATTGTGCACAATACCCCTGCTGTCGAAAAAAATAATAATCAGTTTTTTAAACATGGACTTGCTTATACGTGCTTTCTTAGGACGAGGAGAATTTTTTGTGTGCCAATCA